>MNCL01000052.1:825011-1010276 GCA_001932985.1 Proctacanthus coquilletti | reverse complement strand
GTATATCATTAATAAATTATAAAATATAATTTAAAACAGATACATGAAACTTCATTTTTAACAATAACCTACTCGTTATTTGGCTACCAAAGCCGTAAACCTTTTTATAAATATTTATATTATATTCACAAATATTTCACATTTTGACTGTATATTGAATTATTTTATATAGCACATCCGAAACCAATATGACTTGGCCTTCCATATAGTTCAAGCTTCGTATTTATGTCGGTTGAACAGGCGCTAATTTTAGTTTGCAAGAGCCTAAGTCTTACAAAGATGCGTCATCTCATGGTATACAAATACTCATAGGATCTCGAAAACGATACTGATTGCATATTATCGAAAATCTTGTTTGCCGATTGTCGAAATTGTCCAATATTAAAGGCACTTTACAAATGCATATGTGCCTATATGAGATGTAATTACTGTTTGCATGTCACTAAATGATACTTTCAAGTGCTCTTTATGCCACGTGCCTGATTTTAACATTAATTTGAAATGGCACTTTGAAGGATCAATAAAACAAAATGTGGTGTCCCGGACTCAGGGAAGGGAAGGACAAATAATTGCAACAGCTAAAATGTCCAATTTATGTCAAAGTAAATTTACCAAAATTTCATCAATTTACGGTATCGATGAACACGTGGCTGAATCAGAGATAACTCTTCGGAATGTGTCATTATATAGGCGGGCAGATTGTACCCCCGGCACTTACATGACAAATAAAAATTATAATCAAATAAATTTCTGTTAAATTGTGTGTATTAAATTTAAACACAAAAATGTATACAACAAATGCATTGGAAGCGAACATTTATTAATAGAAATTGAAATTTGTTTACACTTTCCTAATGAGCAAATATTTTAAATATTTGATTTTTGTAACGCCTGGTTTTATCACGGCATTAACAATTTCAGTACATTTTAATACGATGGTAGTAAGGTGCTGGCAGATTTGGATTAGCCATTTTATTTCACCTAAAAAATTATTATTTTTAGACAAAACTAAAAGCTTAATTCATACTTTTCAATTGGATTCGTTGTTGAAACAAATGTTAGTAAATAAATTTCATCGCAGTCATGTAACTAGATTTGGGCTTTTTGTTAGAAAAAAAAACAAATATTACACTCTTACTGGTAAACAAGTAAGAATTTTCAGACAGAAAAAGGATGTATTTTTACCTAGCTCAGGTCCGAAACAGCACATATAAATCAAACCTTTATCATGATTCCAGAAGCCCTATAAATAGAAAACTAAAATAAAATTCGTTATCAATATCACAGACGAACAGACTTTTATCGGCCCTTTTACAGACATGGCATTTGTCGATTTAAAATTTGTGGGAAAAAACATGAGGAAACCGAATGTATTGTCACATACCAGACGCACTTTTAATGGCTACATTGTATTTCAAATAATAGAGGTCAGCAGGAAATTTATTGCCAAGGAAATAATACAATAATAAATACAAAAGAACTTCAACACTATTCAAATTATTAATCATTAAATAGGAATGGTCTAAGCTACCGTTTCATGCAAACCTTTAATAAAATATTACAATTATATTTTAATGTTTCTACTTTAATTTATCACGGTTAAATAAATTTTCTCGTAAATTTTGAAAAAAAAACTTCTTACATATCCAGGATTTCTAAATTATTTTTTTATGCAAACATCAAAATAATTATTTTTATAATCATCTTGTAGACGTGTATAATTAAGTAGACACAATTCACAGATTGTTTGGACTATAAGAACTCCCGCAGTTATCGTTCTTTATTTCTTTATTTTTAAAAAGTAATCAAATGTGAGTGTAACTCACGCGTGGAAACTCCATACCTTTAAAGGAATAAATGTAAAATTAATTTTATGTGTATTTGCAGGAGGATTTATCTAATCTTATATTAGTTGAAGTTTTGTTACTATTATGAAGATGAAAAACAGGATGTTTTGTTGCTAGAATGGAAGCTTCAGCCGTTTGAGATAAAATTTTGAACTAAGCAATTTTGGTCCCTTCCGAACGCTATCACACTCAATCTTTTATCATCACATTGATTTACTTGTTTGGCGTGGAAAAAGACAAATAAAACGACTAGAATAAAGTCTGTATATATATCACATTTATTTTCAAATTTTGTACCTTAGTAAACACGATCTACGATGCCTTTTATGCTCAGGCCCTAACGATAGGGTTGTGTAGATTTCGGTCGTTGGTACAACACTGTGTGTTGTAAAATGAAATATTGAAAAAGTAATTACTCTCAACCTGATTAATGATGCGATGTGAAACTTTGAAAACTTGAAGAAAAAAACGTTTGTACTAGAAAAAGATAGCTCTTAGGTTCGCACTTTTCTCAGAGAATATTTCTGATGAAGACATGATAACACCTTAGCTCAATTTCGTTTGAAATGAGTCCCACCTGGAAAGTGAACAAAAAGTCCCCATGGTGCGGGTGTGAAAGTGTACTAAGGGGTAGCTGGATTGTCATCAGAGCTCGGCACGTTAATCACGAACCGCAGCGCAATGCATTACAAGCTCATTAGCGCGAGGAACAGGATGGCTCATAAAAAGTGCCAGTAGCGCATAATGTTGTAGCGTCCTGGGCGTCCTGAAATATCGGGGAGCAGCTCTGCCACAAGGCAATTAGTTAAAAACCACTTAGCGCTCCATTAACAAAACATCTTCAGCCAAGCATTCGTTCCGCGCCCGTGCCACCCTGACCTTAAAAGCTCACCAGCAAACCCGGGCTTTAGGGATACCGGGACTACCGGGTCTCTACCAGGGCTGCCAGAACTGTTCGTACACTTCAGTGAAGACGGAAGAAAATTGACAGACCACTTGGGACTCAATTCGCCGCCACTTACCAGGTTCCAGATCCCGGGGTCTCAACAAAAGGTTCCTCTCGTAAATTTTGGATAATCCTCCAGCAGCGCATATTTTGACCTCATCCGGATGAGAGCATCATGCGCGGGCGCATTCGCCCTTCAATGCAGGAGGATCCAACGGCACCTGTGGATAGGTCTTTTAGCAAAATTAAATAATTTCATTAAAATCTGCGCCGCATTTAAATTACGTGCCGTAGTGATGGCGCACATGAAGTGTCCGCCCCCACACCCGTGGCCAACCTTTTTATGGAGCTCAGCGTGCCGAAGAAAAAGTGTCCGCCGGAGGAAGCAACGAGTTGCTCGAAATGAGGTTTAGTTCGTCGCTCATGCATATTTATGCGACGATTGCCTTCGCCTTCCTTCGGCTGCCAGAACGGGCCAACGGCCCGGCCCGGGCCAGGTGAAATGATCTTCAGAAGCGGCTACGTGTTGCTACCTGGAGCCGAGACCGGGATATCTTCAGTTATAATATATCTAAATCGCCACGAAAATGTTACACCTGGGAGCTACTTGGGCCCTTCTTGAAATAAACAAAAACGGGAAAATTGCTTAAGCTTTATCAGCTTAGAAGGTTAAGGGGTCTCTGCAACAGGTTCCTTAAGAGTTTCCGTCAACAGGTGAATTTAATTTCGCAACTTTTTATACCACCACCACCACCTCGGGGCGAAGGGTCGAGGAACGAGCGTCAGAGCGAAGGAGAATTTGTTTTGGAAAGTTATGTTTAATGAAATTTACCGAAATTCGCGGAATTTTATTGCGGCCACTGACGGGGGTCGTTAGATGTAGCCACACCGTGCTCAGATAACTAGAGATAGATAACTGCATCTTTAGATTGCTCTTTTACAGACTACTGATCTGGAGTTTGATCTTTTATAGACACCCGATTAGTGCTTTTTCTTTGAAGTTAAAGAAATGAATGAATGACTGTTTTTGTATGCTCAGTCATTGATAACCCGAAATTTGATCACCTGATTTGATTTGCGTTTTTACACACGTAGAATGATTGATCCAAATAGCTATACGCTATATATTTCTATAGTATGTAATGCACATTACTCCTAAATCGACGAGTTCGTTGGTAAAGGTAGTCTAGCAGTACTTAACAAGTAAGAAAGTTCAAACATTGGGGTATAACTTAGGAAAATAACTTGTACAGTGAGAGTTGAACTCGCATGAGAAGTCTTACGGACTATAATATAATTTGGGAATTTATGTTTCTCAGTATCAGAAAAGCTATCTTAGGTAAAACATTTAAGAGTCATAACTTTTCAAACAAATACAAAATAGTAAAGTAAAAGTAAAAAATGATCCGGTCTTCTAATTTAACTTCATATCAATCACGTAACAGGCATGCACAAAACCTTGCTCATCCACAATTGAGGTTTCAACGTCGATTCGAACTTTTGGGAAGATGGTGCGAATTGTATCGACAAGCACGAAGGTAGCTTCTTCTCCGGAGTTCAAAGGGCAGGAACGGCCATTAAGGAGGTGTTTGCATACATCATCCTTACCTTTAAGGTATGGGTATTTGAACTTAACTCCTGCGAGAATAACCATTGTTTTGGCAGTAAGTGTCTTTGCTGGTCTTTCTGAAAATTACAACCAAATTTATCAACCCTCATGATTAGTTAAACAGATCTAAACACTAACTTGCTGTGAAATCTACTTCAACAACGTAATCCTTTCCTCTCATAACGTCGCATGGCAACTTTTCACATCCGTGTACACGAACTGCTTTCGGATTCACTGCGTTTTCGCCTATAAAATATAACTCAAATAATTCTTATAAACTGATGACTTCTTACTCAAATATCGTTTTTATATTCACATGGCTTGAATTCAGTAGCAGTGGACGCTACAAGGAAGACGGCAAATAAAATAAAGCGGAACATTCTAAGAACCTAGAAACCACAAATACCCGGGTAAATTACAACTAATCGCTAGAAAAGAATTGAAGCCTCTTTTTATAGTTATTTTAACAGTGTTCTTCACTTTTTCTGGCAATATTGATTAAAATTGATAAGGGCACCTTATCTAAATAACTAAAAGACAAGATTACGAAATTCCCCATACTGAAGAGTGCAAGACGTAACGAGCATCTCTAGATTGCACATATATGAAAATGAAATGGATTGGCATTTACTTATAAATAAAAATAGTGGTCAAGTTCATAATAAAAATTAGGATATTGGTTACATTGTTATATATAAAATTGTTATATTTATTGCATAAAATGCCGTTCTTTGATTAGTGCTCTATTTTTGTCAATTAATTTTTGGTCTAATAGTTAGTAGTAGTTTTTAGTCAATGTTTGAGGTATATTTAAAAGAATTAAATGTATACTCAAGTGTTGCAATAATTTTCCACTTTTTTAAGAGTTGCGCAGTCGATTTCCTCCATGATAGTATGTTTTAGGAAAGATAGCACTAGAAAGAATTTTTTCCAGCTCTAATACATTATCCCCTCCTTTCGTCTAACATTCACAATTTACAGGCCAATCTACTTAAATTTCGCTTTTGAAAAAATTCCTTTGAGTCGACCAATTCATCTGGGAAGATGCAGCATACAGGACGTCTGTGCCACTCCAAACAATTGCCCCATTTTCGAAGTGATGGAGCAAAAATGTGCAGAGCTAAATTTCCCATTACTTACGACGATAATAGAGACCAGGAGCAGAAATAATGCGCACTTAAGTAGTTCGCCAGGGCTAGATTTATAGGACAAGTGGGACGCTGGCTGTCCGGGCGGAGGTGAGGAGCACGGGGCCCCAGCAAAACAAACCCAAAGGAGACCGAGAAGAAAAATTGTCCATCCCCATATTCCTGACGGGCTCACTTACTTCCACCTTTAGTTCCAGGGAGCATATCCATATCACGCCAGGATTCGAGGATTTTCGTTATAAGTTAACGTGTGTGCCCAAGTGGGCCTGATTTTCTACTCTGGGGAAGGCAGTGATAGGAGGACTGAGGTACTGGGTCTCGGGAGTGGTTAAATAAGAAGAAGGCGAACGCCATCCAAGGCAAAATCCTGGAAAACTGAGGACAAATGAGGAAAGCGAAACAAATTGTGTAGACACGTTTAATCTATGGACCGCCCGTTCCGAACAACAGGTTGGTTTATTGGCGGCACTTGTACGTCACGGGAACACTCAGTACCCGTTCCCAAGGGAGTTTTCAGCCTCTTGCGCGCCCATAATGGAGGCCATTTTTATCCTCAAGGACCTACAGATGGTGGCGATATGTTTTACCAAGAACCACTGTGACCAGACTTATATCCCACTTAAGCGCAGTAAGTTTCTTAGATCGGACTCGCAATTCCCGTTCATTTTTTTGAAATATTTTGCAATAAATTACCCATTCCCTACGGCCACCGGATTCACATGTGTCACGGAGTGCCACTCATTGATTTTTCCTCCCACAGCCTGCGGCCGTGATGCCAAATCCGCCCACTTGCGTCACTGAACCCCTGATTGACCGATGTCCCCGAAAATCCTCACGAACGTCTTTCTTGCCCGAATTATTTTCAGTACCTTAAAGGTGTAGCGCTCGGTTGCCGCCGAGAGGGGTATCGCTAAATCTCACCAATGATTAATCGAGCTCTGACAGGCAGTCGCATATTGCGTGCCTAATTAATGCGGCCGAAGACAGCGAATTACACAAATGACGTAGCTCATTTGATGGTAGGTCCTTTATCATCTCTGAGATCTGTGCACGGGGAAAAGGGTTCGAGACCCGTGCTTATATGTTGACACGAAGACGATTTAACAATTTAATTGCTTATTTACATATTTGTTTTGTAATTATATTCACCTAAGTATAAATCGGAAAGTCAAGTATGGTTTTAAATGGATATGTAGGTGGAATTGAAGCTGTGTTCAAATATGTACCCGTACAAGTATAAAAACTTCTGCGTACCTACTTAAATTGAAATATATTATCTTATTTCGTAATATTATTAAAGCAATAACTAAAATCAAAAATTGTCAAAGTATTTAGAATTCTACTTAAAAAATTTTCAACGACCAGTTGCTTACAACACTTCTTTGGAAAAAAGTGTATTTTAAAAAGATATATGTAAATTTTCAACTCTCTAATTGTTGGTTCTAGTTAACGGTCTAAATAATGCAATTAACAAAATCGGTCAACAAACTCTGCAATTCTCTCTAACAAAATTATTTTTGTTTTTAAAGTCAAAGCGTCTGAGACTTTAATGTAATAAAAAGTGGAACGAAATCTAATTTATTTTAATGCCTTATAAAAACTGGGTACATTCATTTAACATAGATAACAAAATAAAGGAAGATACTTTGTGGGGCTAATCACTTAAACCACTTTAAATGTCTTACCTTCCTAGAATTTAAAATATGCCAGCAAAGGTACAAAATGAATTGCCTTAGGTCAATTAAAAGGTGTTTACATGACTGAAGCCTTATAATCCTGAAGATTACTTAAGTAATTCTGGATCTACTAAGCTTTACAGACGACTCTCGCACTATGTATTAAATTTCGGTGGTCACTTATTTAAAGCTCTAGGGTAAAATTTTTCATAGATAAAATACCAGCCGAACAACTAAGCTCATATTAGTTCAAATCACAAACATTTCGTGGATTATTAAATTTTTTTTTTTGTATTAGTGTGGTCTTTGGCTAGAACTGTTTAGTTTTATTCCCTTTTAAATCACAAACAACTTAAGACAATAAAAAGAGTTGTCGCAGCGAAACCCTAATTTAGAAAGAGAGATGAAAATATGCGTAAAAATATGGTCCTAATCAGCTTCCTTTAACTTAAAAGTGTTGGTGTAAACCTCGTCTCCAATCAGGGACTGAAGTTGCGGAATGATGTACTTTTAACATTAACTTTTACCTATCCCAGTGATGTTTTATATAAATGCTAAAATAGAAGTATAATTTGTTTTGTTTTCGTTGAGCTACCCTAGACTTATTATTCATAATTTATTTATTTTTCAATCATCTTTGAAAAATAACTTAAAAAAAACTGAACAGAGACCGACCCTATTTCTTTCTAATTCATGCACCTTAGTGGTTGCTCCTTTTCGTAGGTATTACTACACACGGACAACCTCAAAATAAAAACAAATAATCACAGGATTTGCAGAAAATTGAAACCTCCTCGGCTTTAAAATTAAGTTCCAGTGATTCCTACTACCTTCTAAAACTACGCTAGATTCCCATCGCCTACCTTTTTGCCATTTTCTGACTTCCTATGTATTTCTTGAAGTCTCCAACGTCTTACAACATTTCAAGGTTACCTTTTGATATTTATTAAAGAAAATAATAGAAAGTCTGGAGGAACAGATTTTTAAGAATTGAGTTTGGAATTCGTCAAAAATGATATAGGAAGATGTCTCCCCTTTGTAGCCCCTGAATATGGGATTGGTTATGTTATAATTTTTCTTTAAGGATTGTTATATTAGAAGTATTAAGCGGAGTTAATAAGAGAGAGTACTTGTCGTAATTGTTTGGAATGAAGTGACTGTCAAGTGTTCGCGCCGACAATCCTGCACTCAAGCGGAAGACCAGGCCAGCGAGGTATTAAATTTTCGACGGCTTTAATTTATAGGGCCGTCATTTTGGGTATAATGTGGAAGTTTCCCGGTAGTACCTCCTGCTCGGAACGCATTTCCATAAATATATTCTCGAAATGCATTGGCAAATGCATGCATGCATCGAACGAAATTGCGGCCGGACCAGAATGATGTCGGCACCGGGACGGCATTATTCGTGACGCTGCGGAGCGGAGCGTCCAGAGAATGTGGTAGTTAAGTGAAATCATAAACGTGCAAATAGCTCTGCATGCTATTTGGCAGTTGGAGCTAAGCGGGACACGGGACATGAGCGCATCTATCAGATACGTCCCGAACCAGGGCTCAAGCCTGAAGGACTCCGGGAGAACGACGACGTCCTGGAGTTGGGAGTCGGGGGTGGGGTACTGTGGCGGCCAATTCGCGTCGTAGCATTTTGCACCAAATTGGATATGCCGAACCCTCTAATACAAATTTATCGTGTTAATGGCGCAAAGGTTCCCTGGTAATGGAGTTCCGCCCGTTTTAGTGTTATTATCGCCTGTGATTAGACTGCCGTGCAAAATTGTTATTTCACCATGCGGCCAGACCCTGAACGAGCGCTGTCGGTACTCCCTGGAGGGTCCCCCTGTGTCATCAGTCGGGACTTCTGCCCGAATCGCACCTTGCGACTGTAGTACTTCGCCAGCGAAGATTCGCTAGCTGCATTATCCACTTAATTATGAGAAGGCACTTAAATTGAAAGAGGTCCAGTAGGTCGTCCCGGCAAGGCTCCCGCAACTACTGGTCAATTTGCAATTCAACTCCTTTCTAATGCCCGAACACCATAAGAGAGTGACCAGATTGAGCCGGACTGCTCCAGGAATCGCCGCTTAAGTTGCTCTAATAAGAGCTGAGCGGCGCCAATTTAACGGCGGATGTTGTTTCCACGGAAACTGTTGTTTCGGCGACCGGACAAAATGGTCATCTCCTCGACGGACGTGGGAGGGGGAATGTTAATTTAATGTTCGATTTCATTCCCCGAAGTACCAGTCCTAAATGAGAGTGTCGCATCGCTTTGAATAATTTTGCCATTCTTTTGTATCTGCCTGGCTCGGAGAAATGATTCGCATTTTTCCATTTTCCATCGGAGAGAAAACATCCGTGTTGGTGTAATAAGCAAAGGTTTGCCATCAAAATCGACCCAAAGCTGAACCAAGTGTTAGGCTAAATTTTAGCCTGATTTCCATACGGTTAGAAAAACATAGTCGTTTTAGATTTTATTTGTAAGATTGCTAGATCACAACAAAATATTGGAAACTCCTACTTCTGCGGATTAGAAACAAATTTAAGACTGCGTAGAACTAATTTTTGTTCAAAATAAGTAAAATTTACACAGGACCTCTAGGATCTCTTATGAAATTCTTAGAAAGTGTCCACTATATGAACTTACTCTTTTAAATATTTGTACACATTTATGAGTTTTCAATTCATAGTTGAAGAACTGATACTCTAATTCTTGAAAGCTACTCAATAAGATGTTTTATTTAGTATTTTTAATAGCATACTTTAAGTTATAAGAAGTACAAAAATACACATTTTAAAAAATTAATAAATACGGAACCATTATGAAGCCAATATGAAAAATATGATAAAACTAACAAACCGACAACTTACTTTAAGAAAATGGCATTGCCTAGATTCTAATTGATCATCTATTTCGCAGTTTCCCCTTAAATTTAATTTTAAAACTTGATAAAATACTTTTGAATAATTTTTAACACATAAAATTTATTAGGGGTAAATTTGAATCTGCATTCAATTTTAGAATCAACAATTACTTAACAATGTTTAATTCTGTGGAACACTTTGATGATGCATACCGAAACAAGTTACAGTTCACATTAAAAGTTTTAACTCAGGAAATACTTAAAAATACTATGACTTTATTTGGATTTTCTAGACCCATGCACCTTTTAAACGTTAAATACAGTTTTTGCCACCAAAACCCCATTGCAAATAATAGAATATGCAAATTTACTATTTATAAGCATTTTTACGATTTAAATTTTACTTTTGTCTACCACTTAAATTTTGGAAAGCGAAATGTGCCTGTAACTAACACGCTTCAAAGTGTACATCACCAAGTCTGACCCGTAGCGGCATAATGCGCTATCAGAACATTTATCGACGATCCGCATTTGTTTGAACTTAATCATTAGAATGTAGTTAATGTTGTATTTGGTATTTATAGGCCTAATATATCTGTTTACCGATAACGGCTAATTGTTTCCAGTCAGAATAAGCGGCTTATTGTATCGATGGCCAGACTTATTGACGCCCCTGCGTCATCCTCCACGGCTCACATGTATGGAAGTAAAAAAGCTAAACAGGAACAAAAATGAAATTCACAAAAGCGGCAAACAACTCCATACACCCGGAGCCGATAAACTTATCTTCCCTAATTGAACTTTTGGTAAACCAATTAATCAATACAGACGTGATCAATACTCGGAATCGGTGGACCAGCTAGGCCTTTCCGACGCTGGTTACTAGCCCGAGCGGCCACAGTCAAGTCGCGGTAGCAGGAAGCTGGGGCCGCGTTTTAATCGAAGCAGCCGGCTTCAACTCAATTACGAATTTTCCGTTTGCCGGTGAATAAAAATGAGAAATTGGTTAATTTTCACCTGGAGCAGCTCGCCAACGAGGGATAAATTTAATTTCCACAGCCCGCATAATATCTCCACGCTACATTTAAGCGAGATACAAGTAAAAACTGCGAATTTATGCGATAATTCGGGGCCGCGTTCGCCACATAAAACGCCGCACATCCGTGCAAATACGCGCGGCATAAAATTATCCTCAAAAACGTAACACGGCTTTGATACCGGCGGTGGTGCTGCTACGTCTGGTGTCACACCGTCGGCACGGGGGTGTGGGGGTGTCAGGCTTCACACTACATATTTTGTGCGTGCCGCTCGGAGGGCCCCAGGACCGGCACCGGGATGGGAGCTCATCTTCCGCGCTTTCCCGCCAGCGGCAGTGGGGTCCAAGGCGGCCTCGGCCTCACCACTGTCAAATTAACGAGACATCCGGGATATTAAATTGGTGCAGGGGGGAGGGGAGCCCGTTGGCGGCAATGGCCGCTCGAGGGTGCACGAGGGTGGCTTAGGATGTTTTATGGCGGGCGGCTGCGGGTGTGCGAAGACAACAACATGCAAAAATATTTTTATTGCAAATATAAATTTCATTAAATGCGTGCTGCCAGATATATAGAGGTGTTTTTATAACACCGTCGTCCTGCACCCGGCCAGCTCCCGGTCCCCGGCTCTGCCTAATGGGATTATGCGAGAGCATGCAGGCCCCTTTTTCGCGCGAACGATTCTCTGATTGTTTTTAAAAGGACATGGATATATGCGAACGGGGCTCGGATGGGTCTCACTCATAATGGAAAGCAAATCGCATTTATGGAACTTTTTAATTGCTTCCCTGTGACTCCTTTCAGCCGGAAAATTGTTCTTTTCGGGAAATGAGGTCGTGCACTGCATTAGTTCTGCGATGGGCCGCCAAAGCCAGGACCGTGCACACGCCGAACCTGAGTTTTATTGTTTTAATATGGCAATCTACATAACTCACTTTTAATTGGCTACTTATTTCCAGGGCTGCCATTCCGCTCCATTGTCAGCCACATTTTGCTGCTAGTCTGCTATTTTAATTGCAAAGTTTTTTTTTTGGAATTAGTTTCACCAAAAAGACCCTTTTATGTGAATTCTAACAAATTATTATTATTATCACAAATTAATTTGGCGAATTAATTCAAACGTTAATGTGGGATTGCTGAACAGTTTTTCCGCTTTCATACAACTCGTCCAATTTGAATATACTTTTTATCTCTTTTTGAAATCTCAGCACTTTTTCCTCGTTTTGGATATTTACTATATTCAGCTCTTTAATATTCTAGCCAAATAAAGCACTCACATATATTTTTACATAAATATACTAGACCTGGAGATTATCCCTCAGTCTTTCTTCCTTACAGTTCAAGGCCTATCTGATGCCTGTAACAAACAAATGTCACTCAAAATGTTTACTTAGACTTCAGTTTTATGTAAACGTATGTAAACTTTAATATTGAAATCGAAAATTATATTAGATTTGCTTTATTAGTTTTTATATTTTTATATTTATTATATTTATATTTATTATATACATGAAAGTTTTATATACCAATTTTTTTCACTTTATTTCTAAAACATTAAATTTTATAAAAATTAGAATCTTTAAAAAATCCGTTTTTTTTATATTGCTGAAAAAATACTCTAACGAAAGATAATCTAACTCTTCTACACCTTTCTTAGTTAACAAATCACTCTAATACTTATTTTGGTCTCTAGGTTCGAATACAAATTTTACCGACTTCGAAAAAGAAGGTTATTAATTCGTATGTAAAATTTTTTATGTATTTTGTGCCATATTTTCTTTTAAAGAACCAAAAGGCCCAATACATATCTTGAAAAGTTGTCCACATTTCTTCAGATTCAATGCTTAAGTATTTCTGTCTAACTACCGAGGTGTTCTTTACGAAGCTACTTTTACTTAAGTTTGCAATACGTTGAACTGATTTCATTTCTAAAATTACTAGAGTTTTGTCCATCTGCATTTATGTCTCTTTCGAGCATGAATATTAAAACGGTTTTGTTGTGACTTTCACATTTAAATATGCTTTTAAATTTGTCTGTTTGTCCAGTCAACTGTGTTTGTTTTGTTTTTTTATTATTATTATTTTTCTATTTTGGAAACTATCAGTCCAATAGTTTCCGGGTGAAACTTTACGTTTTTACGTAACTTAGATAAGTTTCGAAAGGGTTTGAGCAGATTATGAGAATTTTATCTATTTGATCTGTCTTGCATATTTCAGAGAAATTTAATTTAAGTGCTGTTATCTTCGTTACTGCTGCAATATTTTTGTCTCTTAAATGTTTAAATACAGATTGAAATAAAAACTTTAGAAATGTTAGAATTATTTATTGCCTCAACTTTGATTCATGTTTGTCTGTAGAAAAGTTTTTATTTCGTTTGTAGATTCCACAGTTTCGTGCTGTACATTTCCCTTAATACTCCAAATATTTTTCATTATTTCAAGTTCGAGCATCGATGTAATTATTTATGTGCTTGGTCGTTCGAAAAATCTGTTCGTCATATTGTCGTATATCCCTCCCAGCCATAAAAGGAAGACGTTCGAAAGACACGATCCCTTCATTTCTCTTCAAACAAGTGGAAAGCAATTTCTCGCCGTGGTGTGCAACAAAGACGACCACCTTAGCAAAAACGATGCAAGCTCAGCCCTAGCTCTTGAGACAAATGCCGGCAACGCGAAGACAGCTGAGGTGCAATCGATTTGCCATAATAATTTCCTGCTCGTAATGGCGACATGATCCTCGAAAATATGGCGGCACGCTTTCCCGCTGACAAATATCAAAATTTTTGCGCGACCTCGGCGGCACTAGGGGTCGCAATAAATGTGTGAGTATTTCACCCTGTCTGCAAGTAATGGTCACCGATTTTTTAAATTTAATGAAAACATTTTCCCTGCAACTTCCCCCGCAAATTGGGTGCTAAATCAACCTTAATGCGAGTATTTGGGATATCCTTTCCGCAATCTGCTGCACTGACGGTGTTATATCGAGTTGACTGCAATTCCTGCCAGTTTCCGTCTGCAGGGTGTCTATGCATAAGAAGGAGTGCCTGGCTAGGAATGGCCCTCCCAGAAGCAATTTATGTTTGCAGTCTGTACATACATAGTTGGCTCTAGTAGCGCGCGGGACCACCGCTGCCACCCTCTGCCCCTCCGCGCTGCAGGAATTCAGGACATTTGCAACGAGCAACAGGCATCTTGAGAGCGATGCAAAATTCCCGCCCTCCGTTCAGGACCTGCAGAAAATGGACGGGGCTTTGGATGCGGTGAGAGGTTGGCTAGGGAGGCGCGGCTCTTCCATCTGATATTCGAAGGCCTCTACATGTGCCTTGGTCGGCAGCTTTCCAACTTTCTGTTTACAGCAAGGATGTGGGGGTGGTTGCTTTTTCGGTTGGCCCTCACATCCCCTCCCGCTCTCCTACACTAGTCCGCTTTTTTATGTTTGCGAATTCTACTGGTTGGCGGTGTACAAGCATGCAACTTGCTCTCGTTGTGTAACGACAGCCCATCCGCCTCCCGCGCATCCTGCACTTGTCTAATTGTATTGCAGACCTAGAACTTTTCGAAGGCAGTGAGCGCGCGGGGATGGCATCCAAAGGGATCCTGGTGTTTTGCCAGGACCCCACCCCCGCCCACTGAAATAAATGAATAACTCTTTGGCCCTCTAAGTGCTGCTGTGTCAGAAATGAGTTTTTATGTATTTAGGGAAACACATTTGCCAGCGCTTTGATTAACTTTAGGAAATTAGCTGGTTGCAGCACTCGCTGGAGCTCGTCGAACTAGCAGAGGCGAGCGGCAGCAAGGATTTGTCTCTTTTATATTGCAGCAGGGGTACTCGTATGCTGCATAGATAGCTCCGCGCGCTTGCATTAAGAGGATGAAATTTGTTTTGGCAGTATATTTTTTGTCCTGTTGCCCTTCCAACTCTTCAGGGATTCGAATGAGGGACTCGACGCATGCAAATCTCGCTCAGACCATTACTTGAAAAGGTCCTCGCAGCAATTGTAGCTGAGATTCAGGCCATTCGGCTTCATCAAACTGTTGTTTGGGACGCCCTTCATACTTAATTAAGTGCAGTCGTCAGTCTATCTCCTGAGAGGAGTTGGAGGAAGCACCCTTACAGCTTAATCAGGTCGGTACGTAAGGTACGGCATCGCAATTACTCCCAGCTGTGCTGCACGGGTTAATATTGACGCCTCTAGTCCTGGATGTATGGAGGGAAGTTACTTGAAGATAAGAACTGTTGCTTAGAAGAAGCCAGAAGGATCGAGTGAGGGTGGCACACTGAAAATCGCTCCACTAATTAAATATCCCGCACAAATTGCAGATAAGCGCCCTCTATCTGAGCGAGTATTTGATACGGAGCCTCTCCAAGCACAAAAATAAGTTAATGGACTCTTCCGCCAACCGAGGACACTTCGCCCTGTTTAGCGTCTTAGTTCTCCTTCTACTTCTTCTTCTGCGGATGGGTCAAGTATGCCCCGAGTGATTGCATGACTTTCCTGCGGTCGGGGTGAACTATCCCGTGGGGTTTAGCCCTAAAGGGATCGATGCAGACGTGTAGGTGCCGATGGGCTGGGTCCTTCTAGATGGGTAAGGTATTTGCTACGAAAAATCCTTTTCGTCCAGGATTCGGTTGCGTGCTTAACATGCGGATTCAGAGAGAAAAACTTCGTCGTTTGCTTGTTTAATGAATCTTTCGCGTTGTGATAATCGCAGCGCTTTTTCAATACTCTGCTCTAATGGCGTATATCCCAGGCGGAAACATTAGCGGTAATGACGCGACTGACAAACTTGTACCGTCCCTGGAAACACTTCTTCTTCTGCTTCTATTCCCGGGTGTTTCACGTGCGGTTTAAATTTTTGCAAAATTGCACTATTTCATGCGCATTGTGAATTTTCAGCTCATTCATTGCAAGTTGAATTCATGCCTTTCACTTTTTTCAACGGCATGTTAGTGGTTATGTCTTCTATGGTATTTGCAAATAAGTTTTACTACACACGCAAAATCTATAAAATACCTTCACCTTCTATGCGTTATATTTACGTGTTATAAAAAAATCAACAAACGTATTTAGAAAAGACAAGTGTATATTCTTTAAGATGTATTTTGGCAACAAATCCAAAATATCTAAAGCATTTCGTCCTTCTGGGAGTTTTGTTAATTACGTTTGACGGTGTATTAATAAGTATTAAGATAGAAGATTATTTCACAAAAACCTTACTCTTCATTGTCATAGTTCCGCAGAAAACCTTTGATTTGCTCCAAGACCAAATCACAGACACTTCTATATAAAAGCGTGGGTGTATTTTAGTTAATCAGAGTATAAAAAGTTAACAGTACACGACAAATTTCACTTAATTCCACTTAATAAGCAATCAAGCACATTCAACACATTTTTATCAATCTATGAACAAAAATTCGATCGAAAATGCGATCGCACATGGAAAAGCATGGACATGATATAAATGTCCATGGATCGAACTACAATATTATTAACATTTATTTACTTTTTAAGTATGATTAATATGGCTCTTTCGTGTTTGTCTCTAACCCAGGTATAGATCTTTGCCCAATTGTAAATAGTTTCAGACTAGAGGCTAAAATGTTGTTATTTGCAATTACCGGTTTTTTGTATCTGAAAACCAAAAATTTTTAAAAATCATGAAACTTTTTCATATTCCCATTCCTCATATTAAAAAAAATTTGTTTATAAAAATATTATTTTTCTCCTTATCCGTTATGAATTTCGCTTCGAGAAATTTGGTTACACGAGTTTATTTTGAAAAGTCAACCGATAGTTACACACGTACACAAGCCGTGAACTTTTACAGCCCTTCCATTTTTATTTTTAACAAAGTATATTTTAGGCACGGTATTTAATAATTACAATTATTTTTACATGTTTCATGCAGGTATAAATTACTGCGCTTGGCAAAGTATAGTTGCATGAAACATGCACAAATCAAGGTGCTCCTAAATCCCTTTAGAATAACGTGCACCCGCTCCAGCCCGTCCATCGTCCGTTTTACGAACAAGGTGGAAAACTGCATTTTGAGGGTGTTCCATTGAAATGTGTCAACACGTGTTCCGGCCGACAAGCGTGCAGTCGTTTCGCTAATCCCTTAATTTGATTGCGAGCAATTCGCCTGCGAATTGATTCCGGTGCAATTAGGGACGTGTTGCGTGCGGAGATCTTCAACAGACACCTGCCAGGAAAGGGGGTGCACAATCAAACGCAGACTTGCACCAGAAAGCTCAGACTTGTTGCACGCGGACGCGAAAAGAAGAAAATCAGTGTGTTCGCACGACACCTCATATGCAAATTACTTTCCACTGCATGGTTTTCATAATTAAGCGAATGCGAATGCAAACGCAACGAGCGCGTCTCACCTGGGCGGCGATGGTGTCCTCACGGACGGGCAACGAGCGTGGCGTTCATTTTTAAAAGGAATGGCCATTGCCGCGCCGGGTGGCTCTCCTAGTGAGGTATGGGTGCATATGTGCACATGTCACGTTTCATCGATTCACGCCCAGATCCGGTGATGAAAAATTTTCTGTGCTCTTCCCAGGGTGTGAATTAATTATGACGACGGCATGGCGTATATTACGATTTCCCTAATTAAGATATGACGGTCCTTGGATGGCAGGCGGCGAGTATGTTGATTTAACGGCACTTTGTTGCTCCGCCGTCACGGGGGAGGAATTTTTATAACTTACTCCTGGCGTGCATACGAATGTGCACGGGTGGTTATTCTGATGGTACCTTTACCTCCTCGTGGTACCTCGGAGATTGCTTTATTACACCGTGCACACAGGGAGCGCGAGGATGCCGTCATTTGCAAGGACACTAACGCTGGGAGAATTATGTGAGCACACCTATTAAGTCCGCAGCGGGCGCGGGATCAGGGTGAAGGCGGTGCGATGGGATGTTCCAAGAATCCCCTTCTGTGTCCCACGTGTGCTATGAACTGTCACAACATCATGGCGTCGGAAAGTGGAGAGTGCATAAAATAGCAGGGAGGGAGAGGATCGGACCGTAATGAATTCCCACCCGCAACTACCCCATGTGCGTAAGTTCTTATATACGCTGTTTGGGTCGGGGGCGGGGACGGGCGTAGCTGGTAGCTACTTCTGCTGCTCAATCCGGCAGAGCAGAAACCCTCTAGCATACGAATTGCGATATTATCCAAATGATATACCAATTCTAATCAACTTTAGGGTTTAAGGCTGTGCCCGCCCGCCCTGCGCCGCTACCACCGCTGCGGCATTGTTCTGCGCGAGAAGAGCATCTCCTGATGACTTTAAGGTATTTACAGCATTTACCAAAATCGGTTATTACTCGCACACTGTAGGCTAGATGACGTCACAACGTGATTATGGAATACTGGTCTTTCGAGGTGTTCTATAAAGGTGTGAGGTGGAGTCGAACGTATGGTGTAAAAATTTTACGATCTATTTATCCGCTGGGGCCAATTTCGCAGAGAACCAAAGTTAATGGAAAAATTCGCGCCTAATTTCAGCTAGACTCAATTTGGGTTCGAAGTTAGTAACTTATTTTGGATCACGTTGTTCTCTGCAATAGTATTACTGATCATAATCGACAGTCAACACAAAAGTTATAATCAGTAATTTCACTATGGCGCAATAAGTAAAGTCTTTCAGTCCATACGACATTTTGGAATGATGTAAGATATTCAATTTGATGTCATATTTACGTACTCTTGAACTTCCAAAATATATTGCTTTGTCCTGCGAGGGATGTCACGTACTTTTGCGACGATAATTAAACAATTACCTGTCCCAACCACATTAGGTGTGCTTTCATGTTTTGTAACCATAGTGTGTAAGCGGATATTTTTGTTCTCCTTGTGATTTGTGATGCTAACACTAGAAGTGCTGATAACGGCGGCAGACTAATTCGAAAAGTTCGATAAGAATTCCATTAAATGTAAATACATAAAAGAATTCTGCAAATTTGTATCTCATGAATAAAAATGTGACAAATAATGCATAATTTTTTATATAGATCTTAATTCAGATATTATTTAATTAATAACTATCAAAAAATTCTTTTTGTATATTAATAACCATTTTTTCCTTGCTCTTTTAACTCTGCTTAGATAAAACAACCATAATCGTAAAAATACATTTATTCAGATTGATAGGCATTCAAATCGTACAAAACAAAAAAATATATAAAAGTTAGATGATCGTGTTATTTAGCCGCAAGAAAAAAACTAAACTACCAAATTAGTACGCGCAGTTTTGAGTGAACTTCCTTATGGGGTTATACGCATTACAAACACTTCGGAAAATTCGATTTTTCTTTGTTATTTGAAATTTCAAAATCGGTTTTTTGATAAAAACGTCCTCATGAAAATACTTACAAAAATATTAAAAAAATAAAATTAAAATGGATTGACAAACTAAAAAAAGTACATAAAGTTTTTAAAAAAATACTTGAAATTTCATATATTAGAAAGGCAAGAAGATAATGTGTTTGAATTATTGATTTTCCGATTATTGGAGGTATGTGTTCCCTTAATACCTGACGAATGGTAATGAAAAACTAAGACAATGGTGCCATATTACGTTTAAAAGTAAACCGCGGCGGGTCCGCCTAAGTCAGATCGTTTATATACATCTATATTGAAATTTGTAATCAACAGTGGGCTAAAGATTGACCCCTAATCCAAGCATAAGGACTGAACCGGGCCCGAGGTTTCAAATTAAACGAATGTTAGGACAAAAGGTTAGAGAGGACGAGGTGGTGCGAAAAATTCTGTTGTGCCGCTGTAGGAAAGCGGGCACTTGAGTCGCTCTTCACCTCCAGTGGTTTATCCATGACAATAAATCCCTGAAATGAAATCGCTTTCCGCCGGAGTCGTGCGAGCGCACACGTAAAATACCGCGCTCGCGAGATTTCCACAAAGCACATATCACGAGGGCCGTAAAGATACCGCTAACAGCTTATTACGGGATTAAATTAAAACGAACACGTTAAGGTTTGGAAGTTCTTGAATGTCGTGACAGACAGCCCCACCCCCACCCTCGGCCGCCGTCGACGTCCCGTACCTACGTTCGAAGGACGACGTCGGGGCGGGGGCGAAAAAACAGGTAGCAAAGTGAGCAACAGCTTAAAAACTCTGGGCCATCGTCTGCTGTCCCGAAAAGGTAAATGAAAAGCTCCTCAGTTCGCCGTACCTGCCGTCGCGGAGCAATTTGCTGAGCAAATAAGCGCACTCACGTGTTACTGTCATTAAGGGGATGCAATTAAAAGCTCCTTCAGCGGAGGCATCGCGTGTCAATCATCCCAGCAGCTATCAATCTTGCGGAGGTACACAGGCACGGGACGGCCGGGCAGGGCTCGGTGCGCTGCCTCGATGGCTGGAAAGAAGTCTAACTGCCGACTGTCATAAAATCCAACAAAACGCAGAGGAGAAAAAACAAAGCTATCCGCCCGCGGCAGGTGTGGGTAAACGATTTCGGTACCTGTTGGTGCCAGGACCGCGGCGGTTCGCGTATATGCGCGATTAACAATCAACGACGTGTATAAGTGGCCTGCAGGAACGAAACAGCCAACCGAAGCCCTGAATTGGATCCTCGTCCTCCCCACGCTACCCCGTACCGTCGAGCGACCATTCGCGGGGGAGGCGGCAACTGAAACGAACAAACGTGCTAAACTTTTTTCCATCGCTTTTAATGATTTCAAATTTTCGGTAGTAGTTTTCGGCAACGATGCTGACGTGGCAACGCTTCCGTGGGCAATTTAACTTTATGGAACTCTTTGCAGTTTGTTTCCGCTCACCGGCGCCCAGCCCTGCCCTCCGGGATCCTTAAACTGTTCATTAGCAGCGCGCACCGCGAGCGCTTTATTAATCCCGGAAATGATATTATTTATTCGCGCACAGTCCCCGGCCCGGCCCGATTGGCCCATAAACGCTTCAGCGTTTCTTTATTTACCCTGCGTGCCATATAAATTTGAACGACCTATTGAATTGTAATTCCACCCCCGAAATGGGACGCGCGCTTTGGAGGCTACAATTCGTCAAAATACGCAAATTATCATAATTTCAGGTCAGAATCCATTTACATCCAATGACATCCAAAATCAATAAAAGCAACTGTTCAATGTTGGTTCATTCTACCAACCTGCTTTCTTCCTTTCGTTGACCAGCGATACAAACTTCCAAATTTTGCCATAGACAGCTAAGGGCGACTTAACGCCTTTAAATGCACAGCTAGAATATGACTATCGCTTTTGTGTCACCCTACAAAGTATGGCAATTACCAAGAGCCTTGAAAATTGTTACTGATCCAGAACCAGAATCAGAAAAAAATATGGTATTTGTTTCTCCCAAAGTAATGTTCCAAAAAGTCAAAAAAATCGAAGGTAAAGCAACAGAACTATAAACGTCTTCGTCTTCTGACTTCAATATTATGACAAAATGTGGTTTTGAAAATTTTAAATCCTTTCTAAGACCACCTAAATTGACTGTTCCATGTACTAGAAATTGAGAAATGTTGCGACAGATTCATATAAGGAAGATTGAAGGAACCACCAGGCTCTTGGCAGGCCTTTAATTCATCAATTCAGTCATAGACTAAGCAAAGTTGACGAAATTTGTTTTCCTAATTTTAAACATATTAGCAAAGGAACGGACGCGGATATAATACCACTGAACCATTCAGCCTACGATCGAATGGACTAAATTAGCTTGCCAACAGTAAAGCAATTTTCAAAATAGACCACGTATTTTGTGCCACACGCAAACAATAAATTTTTTAACTTTCAAGATATTCATGCTATAACTAAATTTTTTTATATGCATGCTTATTTCGGCCACGAAAATGTTTA
The DNA here is from genome assembly GCA_001932985.1 of Proctacanthus coquilletti. NCBI lineage: Eukaryota > Metazoa > Arthropoda > Insecta > Diptera > Asilidae > Proctacanthus > Proctacanthus coquilletti. Next base: position 988,308 of record MNCL01000052.1, on the reverse strand, counting down.
CTAACTCTGCCTGTTATGTGTATCTAGTTATTCCAGTTGTTATATACAGAAATAAGATAAAAGTTAGTGGGGTACAAAATAAGCGAAGGGATCACATTTTTCATAGTAAGTCCCCTATCTATCACTATCATTATCAAAAATTCTAGTAAAATTGCAGTATTTAGTTAGCTAACATAAAAATTCACTACCTGCATGTACTTTTGGTCTTACAAACTTTACAGATAAATAAAATAAGGGCCTAAAATGACATGACACACATTAGAAACTTTAAAATATCATTCTTTCCATTGTTATTTCATTATTTTAAAAATTTTGATTATATGGATCCTATTTGAAATTTTTGTCACTTCTTATGTTCTATTCTTCAAATATTTTCCTTGGAAATATACATCTTTTTGGAAGAAAGTACTTTGCTTATATACAGCCAGTGCTGTAACCGTCTGAAGCAACTGAGACCATTAATTCACAGACCAGCGCCTTTTCATTACATAGCGTTGTCCTGAATTAGTTTTATTCGCGAACTCAATTTGCTAATTACGTCTAAGAGTTATTCTGGCAAGAAATCGCAGCGGAGATTATGCCCAATTCAAGTACCCCAGAGGGACGAGACGAGCTCTAATAAGATGAAGTCAGACTTTCGACTATGCGACAGATTTATTGCGCTTAGCCGAATAGTCCTCATCCAGGCGCACTTTCCGTCCCGGGGGTGCCTCTAAAGAAGGACTCAAGAATGGGCTGTGCTTTAAACACGAAAGGACGAAAATGAATCCTGTGTCGGAAGCGGCCGGAGCGGGGTATTATTTATTCATTCCGGCGACTTAATTTGTCAAGGCGGACAATGCAGTGCTCTGTTTGATCGCCCGCTCTCCAGCCTATTTCGGTGCGCGATAATAAATCGCCTCAAGATGTCGACGAAGACGTGGAGACTCCTCTGGCTCGCTCCGGCTGAGCGCCCCCAAAAGGTCCTCCTAGTCGACGAAGGAGTCACAGTCTCGGAAGTTTCCAGTGCGTAACTCGGAACTCGCCAGCCGAGCACTCAAATGGAATTACTTCGATTGAAGTTTTCAATAATTATTAATTACCCGGGACTTGAAGCGATTCAATAAGCATGGCTGCAGCTGAGGCCACAATAGGCTCGGCGGTGCGCTAGATTCCGGATTCCGCTGCCATTCCGGGCGCCCCAGTGGAAGGAGAGGGCTGGGCGTTGCGTCGAGCGTTCTCACAAAGCGCTCGCAAAAGGATAAATCAAATATTCGAGGCGAAGTTAATAATGCGACTCCAGTCGAGCATATCTGCGAGTCCGGGGAACTTTAGAGGGAAATTGAAATAAGCAAAAGCAGGTACAAAAAGGAAAGTTCGAAACTTGCGCCACTCGATCGCATTATTTCCCGGCCGTTCCGGGGCCGCCTCGAGTGGCTCCTGGAGGAGGCGGATCGGGAAGTGGAAAGCCTCCGTTCGGTCTAATGAAAGTTCAATTAAAGCTCATCGCATCTCATTAATTATTCATAGAAAAACCAACTTTTGACAGAGAACAATTAAAGCATCGTTAGAGGCCTCTGCTGAAAAAAATGGCATAGCCGCTATGGTTGGCCTCCAGCAGGCGGAAGGGCATTTTGGAAAGGGGCGGAGGTGGTAGTAATTAAAGCGGGTGCCCGGCGGCACCGCGGTGGGCCAATTTCCGTGACAGACTGAAACCACTTGAAGATTTGGACAAGAACTCCTAAAGATTTGTTATTTCCTCCGAAAAGAGCACTTGTCTAGCTTTCTAGAAGCCAAGCAGAAAGTCGTGTCTACTTTTTGTCTAACAGCCAGTGGCAAGAAATCAATTTATTATGAAAATTTCTACTTTTAGTCATGTAAGTACAACTGATTACTAAGCTTAGTATAGTGACTGCTACAGAAAAGTCAGCTGAAAAAATAAAGGACAATATAAGAATCCATACTGCGATAAATTAAAGGGCTTTTAAAAACTTGAAGTTAACGGAGTAACTCCGCAGCGAATGTTACTCTGCTTAGAAATATAAAGAACAACATTAAAACGGATACCTTCCAGCCACTTCTAAATAAAAGAGCTAAATAATAATATATAAAACTAAACTAAATTAATAAAGAAAAATCAAGAGAGGGCACTGTACGCTGTACTGTTCTTTGAAATATAAAAGTTAAATAAAAATTTGTAATAATTACACTGTCCAATATTTAAAATAATGAAAAGATAAACTTCTATAAAATATATCTTTGCTTTATTATACCCAGTGGTCCTAGAGAAAGACACAAATGAAAATATTAAAACTTTTAAATAAATAAGGAGCTGGAAAATAACAGCGTATGCATATAAAATTTGTGGTGTCTGCAAATAAAATTTAAAAGTTACAAGAAATTTCAAATACGGTTTAATGCCTTAATAATCTATATGAATAATTATAAAGGTAAACACGGGTTAGAATATTTAATGATCTTCAAGTTTTTATGTATGTATACAGTGCAGATTCTATAAATCCATAATTTTTGAAAAAAAACGATAATCTGGAACGGAACACTCATCATGAGAGTTCGATTCACAGTCAATCGTTTGTTTTTAATGTTTCTTTAATGACTGCGTCCATTCATTTCGAGATTAGAATTATTAGAATGATTTTTTGTTATGGTAAACTAATACGCGTAGTTTTTTCTTGGCAAATCTTAACTTAGAATTAGTATGATTTCTTTTAAATGATTCCTGTAAGTGAAATAGAAAAAAAGGTGGTAATCCCCATAGAATGCAATACCTCTCTTCAACATCCTTTGCAATAGCAGTGCCTCTTTAAAGTTCCGAAGTTAGGGGTAGAATTTTACTCGCTCGCGGCTAGCACATTACTGTGCACCGAGTACACCCTAATCCGCCCTTATAGCCAGTTAAAAAGCCGCCATAATCACCGTTCCCCGCGAGAGTCCAGTTATTCTAAACTCATATATGCAAATTGCGTTGTCCATTTATTATCATCCCCCGAGCACTTTGCCGCAAAACCACCATGTGAGGTAATTTTTGCCAGAAAGATCACCACGTTCGGCGGCCGTGCGGGCGGCCGGCGAGTAGAGGTGGGCAAGAAAAACTTCCGATTTCCGTGGAGATAAATGTCACACGGTCTGGGTATAATTCACCTTGCGTTATCCGCCCTCGCAGCGACTGCAGCGCGGCCCATTGTGAAAAGTCATTTAACTCGCCGTGCACATGCCGCAACCAGAGTGGGAAAGGGGGCTGGATCTGGGGTCTGAAACAGGGCAATTCAGGCAGACGCGGCCACATAAGTCCGAGAGCTTCGGACGGATTCCGCAATCCTAGAGATAAAGTCCTAAAATGTTTTTCAAATGGATTTGCCTTAGCCTCCGTCGATGCGGAACCCGAGCCCCTTCGTGGTGGCCCCGCACTTATAAGGAGTTCTCCAGTGGGGAAAACAAATCGCCGGCCATGGGGCCACCGGTGAGGGTGGAAAGCGGAGGAGGCGCAAAAGGTTCCATTTCCGCGATTTCCCTCCGTCGAGCGGTACTTGCATGCAAAATGCTTGCCCGGGCCGCAGGAGCACATATGAGGCAGAAGCTCACATATGAAGCGCATATAAAGCGGAAATGGCTGAGTGATTTGTTTTTCCTCATCTCGTGAGTCGTGAATTGCTGTGATGCGGGGCGGTGAAGTATTAAGGACGGGGTCGACAGGCGGCAATTAGATCAGTAGACGACCGGGCTGCTAATTCGCCCCCAGGTCGGGCGCGGAGCTGGCCAGAGGCGTATCCTTTGTTGAGATAACTCCCAATGTTCGCGTAAGTGGATTAGGAAAGGCTAAGAACATCAAAGAGTGCTCCGGGGGCTGAAGAGGTAGCCTTTCGAGAATGGTCGTCTCACTTCTAATTGGCTTTAATCAAAACTAGTTTCGAGCTGCTAATTTGCATTCGACCGAGGGCATATGACCAGACGCAATTTGCATATCACAGGGTATCACTCGACATTGGCTGTTCTTCGACTGACCGGTGGCTGTCCGGGGTTTCCTCGGGCTGTCAAGGAAGTCAGCTTTAGCTCAGACGGCGGACTGCTAAGGAGAACAATGTCTCGTCGTCGAAGCCATCAGAAGGAGCAGCCCAAGATGTTTGAATTAGTTCGGAATTCCGTCCATTAAAGCGAGACCCGGGACACTCCAGGAAGAACTGGAAACAGAGGGCACCCGCCCCCTTCAATGGCGCTATCGAGGGTAACCCAAATTTGAGTGTAAAAGGATAAACGATATTGTCCTAATAAAAACAGACTTCCCAAAAGCACTCAATGCGGGTGATGGGTTGAGCAGTTGAGCTCTTCGAGTACTTAAGAAGACCACCTTCAAGAAGCCAAAGGGTCGGAATTCCTGCTGGTCCTCCATCGGAATTAATTTGAAGTCATGATGATGTGATTTTGAGTTCAGGAATGATAATCGGGGACTTTAGTGGCACCATGAGTGTCCTGGTATTTATCCTTAAGGGATACTTCCATATTTCTTCATTTAAAGGCGACAAGAAGGAAAATGTCTGCTATAAGGGCAGATTGCAGTGTTTTACAGGACGACCGATATGTCGTTTTAAACTGTGTAAATGTAATCCTGGATGTGCATTTCTAGGGTATTCTGGATATACGGCCATTTGAGCACTTCCTGCAGGCAGAAGGAGCATGTTCGACCCTGACCAATTATACAATATTAGAACAGGCAAATCGTACGGTAGTCAGGCCTAATTTGCGATTATTGTCGGTAGTAGCCCGGCTCGGCTCAGAGCTTCTAAACCTTAATATTCAAAGGAAAACCCCAGGGAATCCTTAACAATCCCGCTGGAACGGGAAGTCGCTGTAACCGATTTGTAGCCTTTAACTATATAAGACTTATTTAGAAACATTGCATGGACATAAGGAAGAAGGAAAAACGAATAATGTAAAATCCTATACAGGTCTTAAAAATTCCAAAGATTTGCTGCACACCTTGCTCTACTTGGGTATTTTACTAAAGGGTTTTATTCACTTTCGTGCGAAATATTCGAAAATGCTACGTAACTTCCAAAATTTTAAGTTCGTTTGAAGACAATACCATTTAAAAGTTCAAAATTTTTCCTTAGCTTTTAATTTATTGATGGTTTATCTCTGCTTTTAGGGTTTGGCGGTGTTAGGTCTTGGTGGCGCGCAGATATTCCCATAGTCTAAATTTAAGACACATTTTTATTTTATTTTTAAAAGGGGCGTGTCGTGTGGGATACCATTTGAAAGAGCTACTTTTAAATACCGCGAAAATATTTCTGTCAAAGTTTTAAATGAAATATTTTTAAAGTTATAATTCAAAATGTCCGAAAAAAGAGCACCCTAACTCTTCGCATGCATTTCATAAATATTTTTTTCGCAATTTCGACTTTATTAGTTTACGAAACAGAAAACGAAGTGTTTCCAACAATGTTCCCCAACTTGGACTCCTAAAATATGGCATATACACTTTAGGTTCTGGCTTCAGGCTTTTGAGATCTACGTGACCTCTTAAACGGCTAGCCCAATTTTGAGGCCGATAATTTTGACCCGCCGGGAAAATGTTCTCCAATATCACCAACAGATGAATGAGTGTAACTTTTGCCTTTGCGATATTGAGTACGTCGGAGTTTTCCCGGCTTATAATGTTGCAAATACCGCAAGTACTTTTTTAGCATCAAAAGACGCTAGTTGCTGCCAGTACTCTGCTTTAACTCGTACAAAATGATTGATTTACCGTCGCAACATCAACAGCTCATTCCAAAAACTCACTGCATAAGATCGACCTTTCAATCACAATGTTATCGAAGTTATCAGAGTTAATGAGATTAAAAAAAGGATCGTGCTGTATTTTAGTTAATTAAAAACTAAAAATGAAAACATTTTTACTGATTTTTCGAATATTGTAAAAGGCATTTGTCGTTCTTTAAAATTCATCTACAAATTTATCACTTATAAATTTCGCATTGATTCAGTTGTGTTAAATTTCGGAATTTTTATCCATGCGTAGTATTCTAAAAAATTTTGAATTCACAATTCAATTAATTCAATTTTGATGCATTTTATTGTAAATATGTGAATTTTAGTAACACATTTTTGTGCATATAAGTTTAATTTCGTATAAATTTTATTAAACAGGCAATATTAGCATTAGATTAACTTGGGATCAGTCTTGTTTCAGACTACGTTGAGATCTTGCTATTGAAAAACAAAAAATGCAATATTAATCGGTGCTATAATTTAATTACCACCATTTTTCTCACCTTATTCTTTAATTCTAGAATAAAAATTTCGGGAAGATCCGCGATTCTAATCCCTTCTTCTCACCGTTTTTGGTTATTGCAAGGTTTTCGTGAATTCAGTGAAACCCCTTTAAGGCTTAAGCCTTTCTTAACACAGTCAATACGCAGTTCGAGTTGACACTAAAAGAATTACGACAGTCCCCATACCGCGAGCAGCGCGAATTAATAAAAATTTCGCGAAATATGTCGAAGCATTTAGGCGGACGTTTATGCCTCGTAAAGTCAAAATAATTTCAGTTCATCCGGCCATTCGTCCTTGTAATAAGCGGGCGAATGCGTGGCTGTGCGTAGAGCTGCGTCGGGCGCTGGCAAGCACATGGGCCGTAAAGAACGTACGGGTAATCCCCCAAAGCTCAAACTTTAATTGCTTGCGAGAATTTATTTTTATGGCATCCTTCTCACGCAACAGGCGGGGGTCGGGCGAAGGAGAGAAGAAGCGGCCCTAGATGATTCCCGTACTCCCATCCCCCCGGGGACGTTCGCAATTTTGCTCCATTCTTCAGAGCTGGCCCTCGACGGAACTGTTCAATTTCGGGGGGCTTCTCAGGGAAAACGTTCTCATTTGTGTGAAAGTGCGTGTTTGAGCTGACTTCAGGGCGGTGGCGGCAAAGGGAGTTGTCGAGATCTCTGTTTGTATTCTGGGAATGGGCCGGGAATGGCCTCCGAACTCAGTTCCAACCTGTTACATTGTTGTGTGTTTGATTTACGCCGGCAGCCCACGGCCAGAACGTGACGAACGCCAACAGCCACTTTTGCGCCTGGCTCTGCCCCGATCCTGCTTGAGCCACTTCAAGGAGAAAGATAAGAAATAGTTTCCTTCTAACTGAAGTGTTTTATACCGAGTAAAGAGAAAGAGTCGGGACCAATTTGATGCAAACTTGTCCCCGAACACAGACCCGGACTGCTCGGACGTGAGAATCTTCATCTTAGGGGTATTCTCCCCGTGTACTATTCACATTCCCTTCCCTCCGAAGACTGTGGGGGTGTAAGGTGCCAAATGTAGCAATTTGCTGTTTTATGTCCCTTGCTATGCAAAAGTCCAGAGTTAGTGTCGCTGCGACACAGTGACAAAAGGCGGGATTCCGAAACAAAGCCTTCTCAGCATCATCCGGGAACAGTTTATAGCCATGCAGCACTTCTTATCGGTCAGATGGGATGACCCTGGCGAAACTTCTTATTAACGCGAGATGCAGATTCCCTCGACCCTTTCTTCTCCCATTACAATAGATGAACTCGACTCGCCCCAGGACCGCTCCCATTTAGAAGCGTACTCCATGACTCCGTCCCGTTTTCCCAGAAAGATCCACCGTCCCCGTGTGGGTGACGATGTTGTTATTTTTATCTCGGGAGTGTACGGGAGTAATCCCATCAAGATTTTTCCATTTCTTTGTTATCTTTATTAGCCCAAGAGGAACATAGTCACGGAGGCGAATGTGTGTTTGAGCGAGATAAAGACAACTGTATTATCCCTCCGGCGGTTGCCAATTTGTATTTCCACAATTTTCCCTCCTTCGCTGACACTCCTTCTTTGGGAAAGGACCCCTGCAACCCTGGCCGTTTTCTGCGACCCCACAATGATTCCGCTTCTAAGATTTCGTCATCTTCTTTTTTGTACCGCTCGAGGCAAGCTTCGGAGCGGTCGATCAGAAGGCAGCATGGCGGCTCGGTGGCGGCCGGGACAGGCGTTTCGCTATTTCGAGTCTCCTCTGTGCAACAATGCAATTCCATAAAAATTGGCACCGAGCATCGTCGGTCGCTCCACCCTTAGAAGGCTTGAAGCTAGAGGCTGGAGCAGCCCGATTCCTTCAGGTGCCCGCGCCAAGATTCAGGAGACTCCTGCATTTTGTATATCACCCCATCATCCCCGACCATTCGCGATTCTTGTCTGAGCCTCACTATCATTAAAATTTCCAACTTCTCGACGGCGGCGGCACCGACGTCGGTTTCTTGGAAGAAAAAAACTTGGACTCATCATGGCTCGCTGCCTCCTTAGTATCAGCGAAGGATAGAGCCTTGCGAAATTCGGCAGTATCGCCGAATGCTGCACCACGGCATTTTGGGTTAAATTATAGAAGGACCTCCTCCATTGTGCCCGCGCCGCGGAGACCAGCTAGTCTGCATTCCGAGCGCCTAAGATAAACTTAAGGAAACTTTATAAACTACTTAAGCTGTGGCGGCATCGCGTCTTTTCAGGAGGACGCTTATGCAAATGTTTTGTTCTCACTGGCGAGCGACGAAAAACCCGATATGGCGACAATACCTCGAGCTCGTCCGGCGTCTTAAAGCGAACTACCGCAGCAAAAAAAAATTTAATGAAGTAAGCGAATCGTCTATGCTGGGGTGCATTAAGGGTGAATTTCATTGCGATTTATCAAAGGGGTAATTGGGGTCGACCTCGCTGTTCCTTTGCTAATTATTGTCGAGTTTCGGGATCGTCCTGCCTCCTGGCAAACCTCATTATAGGACAATAACGCTCCAGCGCTCTTCTGCTACTCAGAATTCTCTACTTGTTTCAATCAAGGTACTCCGAAATAAATCGTCATTACAATTCTTTACATCCCTACTGGAAGAAAAACCAATTCAATATGTTAGTCTTTCTTAAATAGCCTACAAGTTTCGTGATAGTATTTCGCCTTTTTACAGGACAGTAACGAACACGAATCTTCGATATTATTTTAGATTGAGCATCTGTAGATAAAAAAAAAGTAGTCTAGATTCCCCTGTTGTAAAAGTATCTGTGTCCAATGGCAAGCACTGGCTAGAATAACCAATTTCACAGTTGTTCCCAAATTGCAACTATTCATTTTAATGCTATGAGTTTCCAAACAAAAATAGAGATTGTAAGAATTTGGCCAAAGTTACAAAAGTTGTATTCAATAATGTTGATAAAAATATTTCATATTAACACAAAATAAAATTCTAGAAAATTAGACTACCACAGTTTTAAAATCAGAATAAATAATTTTGAGGTGATTATGAACATTGATCCAAAAAAGTGTTATGAAATTTAGACCAGCCTAATTACCCACAAACTTCTTACCCGATCTTGAGAGTTTTGTATGGGCATATTCCCCAAGGCTTTCGGTTTCGTGACTTTTTAACTTTATTTATATGGGCCTTATTATTACAATGAAGCTTGAATAAGTGGAATCTTAAAGGATCAAGTATTTCTTCTTACTTAAAAAGATATCCTGTATACCCAGCTTCCCAAATACCCAGATTCAAATGAATGATTGTCCCATTTATAGAGGGTCCGTAGGAATCGTAGCGCAGGCAATCAAAAACTAAGGGCACGAAAAAAAATTTGATTAGAGTTCCTGTTTATAAACAAACACGTCACAAACTGTCCAAACCTTTTGGTTGTGTTCAATAGTAAATTATTATTTCTTCAGTTTAGTCTTGTTGTCTCACTTATAGAGGTAACTAATCTTAACTGTCTCAATTGTACAGGTAATTACCGAAAAAACCTCAAAAATAAAATTTCAGAAAAAAAGGTTTTATTAGTCCTATCGAAATAACTCTACTCTGTGCAAAAGTGGTGGGACCTCACATCCTACTTAACCAGGTTTCAAGGCATTATTACAAATTTTCTTATACTTTAATTAAATTAGGTAAAGTAGAACTGCATATATAATTAAATTAAAATCTGAAGCCGCTAATAGTGATTTAAATTTAGTGTCACTAAATTTCTCTATAAAGACATGATGTGGAAGCTATGAAAAAATATCTTAACTGCAATTACTTCCATTTATATAGGCTCTTTTGCACGTCGTGCTAAAAGGGTAGCATAGCTCCTCCCGGTTATACGCCATACCAGTTACAAAAACTGGACGCTATGAAGAATTCTAATAAAATAAATTTTAAATCTTTTATGATGATGGAATTTTATTCAAATTTAAATATATATTTTAGTTATGTAGACGTAGTGAATTTTCAAAGACACGACTGAATATTCGATGAAAGTAATAACTTCAATTTCCTTATCACAACCCGAACCCAGACCCGGGACACCAAAGATTCTTGGTTTAGAATTAAACACGATACTTCTTCGAATAAGTCTTTTATTACAAAAAAAGTAAATCTACACAAGAAGCTACAAGAAAGTATTAAACATTACTAATAGGACAGAATATTGATTTGAAACGCCAAATAAATATAAATTTGATAAAACTAAGAAAACCCTTTAATAATCATGATTAGACCTTCAATTTGGTATGTCGTTACCCAAATTAAGTAGTTGACTTGAAAGTTTGTAATAAGGCGCATTGTACTTTAAATCAGTTAAATGCTTTATATAAGTATAAATAAATATAAGTGAATTTTTGTAGCTTTTTATGAAATCTATACGGACACCGAATTACAAGGACAAGTGGTTAACGAAACGAATTCATCATTTTGCCATTAAGCTCAGATTTTCAAGGTGTGAACATTGTCACAGTAGGTAACTAATCCGTTTCGGAAAAAAGTTTTCTCTGATCCTATTTAACTTCGACCGGAAAGTTCATCCGCAAAGCTGTGCCATTTCTCTTCCTTCCACTTCTTACCCATGCCTCATAAATCACACATTCTAGCCAAACCTTTTCACGTTCATTTGGGAACTTCTAAAACCAAAGTGTTAAAAGAATGCCAGTGTTGTTTCTTTAAGCTGCCCTCAAGGACAGGACTTTTCGCGATGAGCAACTAGTGGATCACTACTTTGTAGTTTTTTTTTTTTTTGAAGACATATTCTTAAGCACAACCATGGAGAAAATATTAAAAATTCCCAATAACTGGAAGTCATAAATTATCCCGAAAGAAGACGAGACCGAAGACGATAGTGGAAATTCTTTAAATTGCTTCATTTCCTCTGCAACGAAGCCACAGAGCTTAGAACTGCGGTTCTAGGGTTTCTTGCATGTTCCAGTTAATGCTCTAGAAAAATTATTCAAATTGTAATTATACTCATTTCCTCATTTTCCTACTTTCTTACTTTCTTCTGCAATTTTTTGATCGCTTTTTGCTTTCTTTTCACCATTCATTTCCAGAGTACTCCTCGCCAGCTCAACACGAGACCCGAGACACGCAAAATTACTCGAGCACGTCAGCCATAAGATCGAAAGGAGCACCGACTGTCGTAATGACTGCTGCTGCCTCAATCTCGCCTCATTCGAGGCTGACACGAAAGTCTTTAAAGTCGGAAGGAGTGCCGGAACAGGTGATATTTTATGCACCACCCGCGAATTATTCGGAGAAAGGTAAACCGACGGATGCAACAAGTCAAGGCCAGAACCACAGTAGCCCTAGTAGCCATGTGAATCAGGCTAACTCTTCTGTGTACCGGGAGAGGAGCATTGAGGAGACAGAGGCTGCCCACGATCTTTTGTCACTATCGCAGAGTCTGCCACCCCTCCCGGCGCCATGTGTGGTTACAATCCTGCAACAGCAGGAGGAGCCAAGCAGTCAATACGTAATAGCGAGCTCACCTGTAATGCAGGAGATATCGAACTCATCCCTCTGCAAGGCCACCAGCCACGTGGACAGATCCGTGGGCTTCGATGGGAAGTCTTCAATGTCCTCATCACTTCCGAAAATCCGCTACAGTTCTTATGAGAGCAATGCCGAAAACTGCTCACCTCTGACCCCACCGACCTCAGAACATTCGTCGGATGTGGAAATTGAGATGTCTTCGTCGTCTGAATCAAGCCAACCACATAGGCTGTCTCACGACGACCTGTGGAACCCTGAACTGACCAAAATTAAGAAGGAGAAGCTGCTGATTGTAGACGGGCGCTCCAAGAATCGAAAAGTGATTAACGACAAGCCTGATACTTCTAAGAATAGCAAGCGAAAAGGTTGCTACAAGTGCTCCGAATGTGGTAGACAGTACGCGACCTCGAGCAACCTGTCGCGGCACAAACAGACTCATCGTAGCCTTGACTCCCAATCAGCGAAGAAGTGTAACACTTGTGGAAAGGCCTATGTCTCAATGCCTGCACTCGCTATGCATCTTCTTACCCACAAGCTAAATCATAGCTGTGGCATCTGCGGGAAGCTGTTCTCCCGACCTTGGCTCCTTCAGGGTCACCTTCGCTCCCACACAGGTGAGAAACCGTACGTTTGCGCCCACTGTTCCAAAGCGTTCGCTGATCGGTCCAACCTGCGCGCACACATGCAAACCCATTCTTCCGACAAGAACTTCAAGTGCAATCGGTGCCACAAGACATTCGCCCTAAAGTCTTACTTAAATAAGCACCTAGAATCGTCTTGCCTTAAAGAGAAGGAGTCGATCTTCAGCAGCGACGACAACGAAGAAGACATTGTGGTGACGTAACTCCAGCCCTCGACAGGTAAGTAGTCTTGCCAGAATCATCGACCAGACGCTCCAGAAGCAGAAGGGCAGTTCACCCTGCAGATCAAACGAAAGCAATACCCAACTGACAAAAAAGAAACTCATAAGTTAGCCCCAGAACCTTAGTAAGCCCATTCCAGCGTTTTCAAACCCCGATTTTCGGCAGTTTTAGACTTTTAGACGCGGAAGCATTTTACGGTTAGATTTTAACACTTATAGACGATTCGAAAGTAAAAACAAAGAGCGGGGAGCGGACAAAGTATTTACACAAATCGCGGTTTTTGCCACGGACAAGCGCTTCGCACTCCGCTGACCCGACAGTCACAAAAGATGATAAAATGATAATGAGAATATTTAAAGAGGTTTATCGATATTTACTTGAGACGAGAGAGATTTATTTTGCTCGACCTGAGACTACGTGTAAGTAGGTTTTTTATTAGGACTTATAGAGTGACTCATGCAACGAATATTTATGGAACATTTGTCGTAGGTTTTTCAAATTTTATAACAAGAAAAAAATTTAATGTATTTAGAAAATTTAAGAGTTTTATAGGAAACCAAGGCGTCGTACGTTCCCCACGCCATCTGTTCTTTGTAGAGTTGAAGGACCGTGCTAGATTCTTGTCTCAACAGGTCTAATCAAAGTCTAAAATAAGAGTGTAGAACGTCAGTATGACATTGGGTGAAAAACGAAGCACAAGGGCAAAAATGAATGAATGAATTTGAAAAAAAACAGTAATAAGGGTACTCTAAGGCAATAGGATTCAGTGTTATCTTCGTTATGCTTCTCCCATCCATAAAAAAATCTATTCATAGTTCTTCTTCTGTACTCCTTGAATTCTGAATGCAACAAGAGTGAAGAATATGACCGCAAGGTAAGATCACAAGAAACGCACTTTTTCTTTTTAAGTTAACATGCTTACTTAAACATTTAAGAAGCGGAGATGAAAAAAAGGGCCAATGTCTTCACCAATTTTTTGTTAAACTATAATTACTCTCAAAAGAAGGGCTTTTTTCATTTTCCAACTAGATCACACCCTTTTTGGTTTTCGTTACACTTGTACCTGGCCCTCATGCAATATCCATTACGCGCTCCTCTAAGTGCCTTTGGAAAATATTTCACTTCACTCGCACTATCAAACAAAAGCACATTATCATATAAATGTGAAGTACTAATGCTATTTTTCCAATTCCTGCTATTGCTTCTTACAAAAATGCCAGTTTATTGCTTCTAAGAAAAATATTTCAAATGGAATCGCTAAGTTCGGATAGCGATATTTCTTGCCTCGATTAGCACTTCAATGGTACAGCACATAAAAAAAGAATAATACTAGTTCTCCTCCTACCACAATCAAACCTCTAGTCCAAGTAATTTCAGTTAAATCCTAGAACATTTAAGAAAAGACACCGGAAACATGTGTGTGAGAAACACAAGACAAATTTAGTTGTTTAAAAATGTTTTATTAGCCTTAAATTTGCCTATAGCAGAAACGGCAGCGTTTAAATTCGAGATGGAGAAGTCAAACTAAACCAAGAATTTATTTTATTCCGCGCAACATTGACTATTAAATTTTTTTCATTATTTAAAAGGATGTCTACGAAAGATTGCTCAATCAGTTAAAAATTATGAATTGGTCTATCAAAGTGTAGTAAGAGTTTTATGAGTTTTCCAGACCACATAGTCTGTCCTCTGTTCTTTGACTGCTGGCACAAGAACTGATTGCTAGAGTTTATTACAGCAAAACAGAATTTGTGAAGTCTCAAATATGAGTCTGATTTTGCCAAGTTATTTGCCTCCTCCCCTTGAGAAAAAAATAGCGATTATCCACGAAAATTGGCTTGTTGCCAAAATACATAAACCGTGGCTTACTCCTCCGCAACTGCATTTGCAATGTTAATTTGCAGAGTAAAAATGGCACATAAGCAAAAGGATTCAAAAGTCGGGATGCAGAGGGAGTTAGCCCTCTAAAAAGGTAACTTCCTCCCTGTTCCAATCCGAAAATCCTTTCCAAACAATTTAAACGGCTCGCTTAAAACGAGTTCCGCTGGAAAATGTAAAAATTCCATTTAAATAAATTACGGATTTGCCTGTAATTCCAGGGGAATTCGGTGCAATTCTGGGAAATGGTCGGGCTCCGGTGCCTCCACCGTACCAGGCCTCCTCGGGGCATGCATGAGATATTAAATTACGCCGGCTGCCTACCTTCGAAAACAAAGGAAATCTCCTTACGAGAGGCCCCAAAAATCGTTGTCGTCGCGGGGCAATCGGGCACGAGGGGCGAATTCATATTTGTTGAATCGGACGAAATTGTTTTCGATTTTGGGGCCACAATTTTCGTGAATCACAGATTGTGTCAATACATAAAGCCCCGGCAGGAGCCTCTCGGGTACCACAATGTTTGAGTGGGCGTGCAAGAGGATACAAAAGAGGTTACGGGAGGGGGAAGGGTACAGAGCGGGTACACCACGTCGGAATAGAGATATGTGCTCCCCGAGTTGCCCTTGAAACCGTTTCTTCTTCGAGTCGCACAATTTAAGCACCCGTCCTCCCGGAACCCTGGGCCGAACCCCCGCTAGATGGCAATGCATTCCGGTTGCGGGTGGTGCGGCCCCAAGACGAATGGGACTGGGATATTGCCTGAAAGATTTGTTGTCTGTTATCTGTTATTTTATCGACCATTTTATGGGGGTGGCAACTGCGAGTGCGGCCAGACGGGCGGGTGTGCACCATGTAATTCCGGACAAATAAATGTTTGTGTGCCGCTGAACGAAACCCATTAACAACCCTTAACAGAAAGCAATAAACCATCTCGGAGGGTACTTTCCGTTTTGTGCAACAGTCTTACATCTCGTATTAAGGCGAAATGTGAACTGAATTGCTCCGGCCGGGTGCAGGGTGCAGTGCAGGCGGAAAAATGTGAGACACACAGCCCGGCGCACATACTAAGGGCGCTCAAAGGGCGGTCTACATAATGGCGGTGGAGCACAGTCTCCGGGCGCCCCCGCCCCCCAACGCTGCTTTCGAGACAATAACAGAGCGGAATAGCGCGGCAAAAGTTGTTGCAAGCAAGTAAATTCCGCAGACAGTGGGAGGTGGAACGTGGATGCTCGATGCTGGCACGGTTGAACTCCCGCAAAAGAATCGCTGCTGTAACTCTAGTTGCGGAGGATTTTCCTTGAGTACCCCCGTAAGGCTGGGGCTGTTGTGCCGAAGCACTTTATGATGGTAGGAATCAGCAGTGGGAGACACGGGGTCTTCCAGAACCCCGGTAAAAGTTGTGATGCATGCTCTGAAGTTGTTCACCGCCGCCGCCGCCGATGCAGTTTAATGACGCAATTTGTAATACGGAAATAAACACAAATAAATGAGCTCTTGGGTGCGAGGGGAGCGCAGACTGTCTACCCCTGGTTTTGTTCCAAATGCTTTTGACGCGGTTAAAGGAGTCTCGCCGCGGGATCCTCCAGGTACCTGCTACTGTTGTCGCACAAGTAACCTGCCCTCGATGCACTGCAAAGGCATCTTTACGTAAATTTATTCCCTTTTCGAACTCGGAGTTTATCTGCAAACAAGAGACTTCCGATAAAACCCTTTTAAAATCTGCAATCCTCTTCTAGCATAAAAATAGTCGACTCCAACAATTTAAGAAAACAATCTGACTGGATTAAAATTAGTGCAAAGCCAGATTACAGTTTTACTTAGTACAAATAATTAAAAGATTGATTTTAAGCAGTCCTGTACAAAAATACTTTAGTGCGTAAACAACTGCTTCACGCAGTAGGAGTGCAAAACTTATCAATTTAAAAACTTGAGCATTAAATATTTAAACTTGTAATTCTTTGGGAGAAAGGATTTATCTTCATAAGACGTTTACCCGCTGTTCCTGCCAAAAGCACTTATGAATGAAAGAAATTAGAAATGGCAAAACAAATTTACAATACAAGGAAACTTCACTATAAAGGCAAAAGTGATAAGTTTTTAAACTATTTTCAGCCAAATTAAAATTATGATAAAATAATTATACGATTGTAGTCCCTATCTCATGGATGTGCGTATGCCAACACGAAAGTTCACGAACATTTGTTTCTTGAATTGAAAATTGCGTTTTATCCTTTTGTACTAATATGCGTGTATACGCATACGTGTCATTAATTTTTTGGGTTATTCTCTTAAATACATTTGCATTGAATATTTTCGGATCCTCCGGCCGTTTAATGGTAAACATATTTTTGTTTTTTTAAAAAGGACTTTTCTCTGCAACATATTTTAAACATATTTTACGAAATTTACAAGTTAAGTATTTAAATAAATAAAGGGCCTTAGTTGGCCTCAACACCAAAACTTTACAATTTCTTTGGGGGGCACGGAAATCCTACTGTTTCAAATTTCAAGTCGATATACCCTTGCACTCTGAAAAGCTAAAGTAAAGAAGTTCTTAGTCCTAAGGTGCTTGTACCTTTTATGTATCGTGTCAACACAGTACTATCAAATTTGGTGGAATCAGCTGCATCACGTCTTGCAAACAATTCAATTTGAAAGCACCATTTTATCGAGTCTTTTGTACTTTTATATTTCTTATATGCTAGTAGATCTTTCTATAATCACTTAAATTATACATTCCAAAAACTAAAGGTGTGACGCCAGTTGGCATTGAATTCCGACTTAATTATAAAAATAATTTCTATTTGAAAAAAATATATAAATTTTTATTATAGTTTAGAAAAAATACGTTCGTTGGCTACAACCATGTGTGCTTCATCTTTATCCTTTCAATTACGGAGTCTTAATTTATGTATAGAAATTTATTAGACGCTAATCGCAGTGAAATTTCATTACCGATCTCTGGCAATAGAAGCCGCGTGTGATGTACGCACCCTTACGCACACCTATGGTGGACGACTAATTCAGCGACCGCATTTCTCGGAACAATGAAAAATCTAATTATCGGACGAATTAAATTTTGAAGTTCAAACACAATCAATATTCGGTCCGAACTTGTTAACTTTTCACGTAGCCAGTGCTGGTAACTGGGCTCGACTACCGCCGGCACCAAATTAAATTTGCTCAAGGATTTATGGCGTTTTGATCAAATAGCGAACATTTGTTGAATTTCGCCGACCATTTTCATTAGCGGTTTTGTAATTCAGATATTTTTCCAATAAGCCGAGGCGGACGGTCTCTAGCCTCGCACTTTACACCTTCGGACGTCACCAGTATCCAGGGGGCGGCGGGGAGCTCCAGCACGCTCGCCACAGCCAGCCGGAGGAATTTAGTTTTGTTTGCAATTTAAAGCCGGTAGCGGTGGTGGCGGCGGCATTTAACTCCACTTGAATTTTAGATAAATATTTGCCAAATTTCCGATGTAATCGATACCAATCAAATTAGCAATAAGCCCGGCTATTATCAGTATTTTGGAGAGCTTATTTCCTAAAGCGAGGCACCCTCGGATCCAGTCGGGCCACGGCGGCGGTGTGGGTGAACAGGTGTTGCACGCATTTCGGAAGATTGCGTGAATTTTGAAGTTATAATTTAGCTTCTGGTTAAGTATGGTGTGATTAATGTTGAAAATTTGTAAAACAGTTAAAAGGAGGCTTTTTAGTATGTAGAAATCAAAGTAATCCTTGCCCATCGTAATTGTAGATAAATCACAAATCAAACTTTGTTTTATTTCTGTCTTTAACTTTAGCGTCTATTGAGATTTAATTACATGTACTTTTTAAAATTCCATACCAAAAATGTGCAAAACGCCAGTGATAAGACTCATTGTTTGTCCGGCCGTTGACTGCACATGATCCAGAAGCCAAATATATAAAAAAAAACACATTTTAAAAGGATACTTGATTTTACGTTGAATCGATTTACAGACTCTCCTCATTTCGAAATTTCCGAAAATTGAGGCCTTTAGCAACTCTAGTTTGCAGAAGAGTCATTAACAATCCACTGCCAATAAATTTAATTATGCTCAGCACGCGAGTCAACCTGGAGGAAGCAAACCGTGTTGATTCTTAATAATAAAAATTTACAACCCCTTTATTAATATTGTTTTTTAAGAATTTTACGTACCACAAAATTGACAACTTTAGAATTTTTTCATGACAGACAAAACATTTTGTTTTAATTCCAAATGTACAAAGCATCATGGTAAACATATACAAAACTCTAAGAACTAGATCAAAATCTACGATACAACTAACTAAAAATACCAACACCTTTCATAAAATTACAGACCCTTTAACCAATCTAAATGCAGATAACGAAGTTAGACGGTAGGCTTTTTGTTTCCATGTGATTTTTTATGATGCCTTAGGAATGGTAGAGATTCATACTCCCTAACCCTATTTTATCTGTAACTAAGTGTACACTGCCCGAAATCCCTTTCTAGCACAATGAGAGGTGGGAGGGTCCCACTTTTCAAGCAAAGCTCTTAAGGTCTAAATCTCCTGCTTCGATATCAGCAAAAATATTTAAATGTTAATATTCTTAAGGGTAGTAGCACGGCAAAAGGGTTTCCACTCCGTCATAGGCAAATTGAACCACTTTTCTTGTTGGCAAACACATTCCTCAAAGGTATCATCTTCTAGTTATTAAGCCAACCAAAGCCCTTTCTTGCTCCCCTGATGATCCAACAGGTCGAGTTCTCACCGCTCGAGTTGCCCCTCTACTTACGGGCTTCCACTCATCCCAAAAATGTAAACAACTTTTGAATAATCGTGCAATTAAAGGAGTTCTTAGAATCCACGCCACGCCCCCCATCCGCGTCGTCCACGTCACACTCTCCGGTCGTCCTTCCGAACAATAAATCCAAGTAAACTCACTTTCATTTTTTAATAATTTCCGCTCAAAAGGGGATTCCCCTAAAATCAGTGCTCGCAGGTACATTGGCAAATTCGCCGTTAAGAGCAGAGTAGCGTCTATTTGTCCGGGCGGGGAAGGAGCGGCTGTGCATTTCCGGGGCCGCTAGTCATCGCTTAAAAATCAGGGCACGTCGTCGTCCGGTTCTTCATTCAAATTCCCCGTTGGAAAATTTTCCTAATTAAGAAAACTTGAATTTTTTTTCTTTCCTCCTTATTCTTTTCGTTTTGTTTTCCGCCGTGTAAAGACAAACTCTTCACAGTTATTTGCTCTCAAATTTTCAATTTTCATTAAAGGCCGGGCCGCAAAAAGCGAACGGAAGCTCTGCTCCCAGTCGTCACAAGAAAACTTTAATTATGTGCATACCGGGAGGTGCCGGGACCAGGGAGCCGCTGCGTCTTCAGTCCTTCTTCACGGCCGCATCCCGGAGTCGGTTAGTGGCGCAAAATCAACCGCACCGCACTCCTTGCAAGGTAGAGACCACGAGAGATTGGTACGGATCCCAAGCTCTCCAGAATTTGCTGACGCATGTAAAAAGTTACATTAAGTGGCACTCCGGGGTCTTACATGGCTCCAGCCAAGAAAGGGTTTTTCATTTGTGGTGCAGGAAAATTGCTAAGGGTATTACGACCAGGGGGCGGGTGGGATTGGTGTCGTCGTGGAGAAGGTGAGATGCATATCGAAAGTGAATTTCTGCTTAAGACGTACCTCGAGAAGACGTTCAGCAGCAATGCAAGAATCTCTGAATCATATTTTCCAACTTATGGAGCGCCTTCAATCAGAACCGCTCTAGGATGCTGCGATGCGAATGTTTACGTGCAACCCTCGAGGCACGTAGACGTCTTCATTTTCATCATTTTCAGAATCCGTAAATGCCTCAGTATGGCATTGAAGGCATTTCAGATTTTAGCTTGTGCTCATTTAGGCAAGGCCTCTTCAACAAGTCCTTCAACTCTACAAACGTTCGATTGTTGCTCCCCAAAAAAGAAAATGTTTCCAGCAATTTTTTAGTTTTCCTGGTGGCTTAGAGCTCCCGCAATTTTTCGATCTTCGAGAATCGCTTATGTAATCATTAAAATTAGATACATATCAAAGAGACAATACTAAAATTAATTACGATAAAGACGTTTTAACGTGTGCAACAGAGCTAAATTCAAATATATTCAGGCAAGTCGTATTTTTGTACCCCGCGCCTTCGTTATACTCAAAATTCCCCTATTTCAAATTTCGATGGGCGGACGTTCGTTCGGTTCGCCTCTGAATGTTGTTGTTTCTTTCAAAAATGAATAATTGTGAAGTAATCTTAGAAGCTCGCGTATTCCAGTAGAATTAGCAATGTATTCTAGTTTTAACCTAACTCTCAAATGTTTTATGGAAATGAAATGAAACCACGTGCAGCTCCTGGATCAATTCAGAAAGGAAGGTGTTCGCCTGTGTGAATGCAGTGTTAATTTACTCGGATAATTTTTAATGAAACTCATAAAATGCTGTCAATTCGTTAAAAAAAAATTATATAAAGAATTCAACTAAATAACAAAGATTTAAAAAGACATATAAGCAACACGTGTAAACTGAAAGTTTGCACAAAGCAGGGCAATTATAAACAAATTTCATCAAAAATTGCAATAAAATAAAATCCGCGAAACAGTCGAATTTATAAAAGGCAACGAGAAAATACAGCGGACTTGGGACTTTTAGAACTAGCGAAAAATACTCTTTGCCATTTAGAAATAATATTACCTGATATTATATTATGCCTATTTCGTTCAAATTTTCTTTATAGTAAAGAATCCTTTGAGGGTATTAAAGGAAAGTATGCAAACCATTATCTATTTTGGAAAACAAAAATATTCGCGGTCAAAAATTATTGAGTGCCATTAAAACGTTTGTTCTTTAACAGACTGGGTATTGTTTTTACTAACACTGTGTAATTTTTTCTTTTTACAAACTATCCACAAATGTGAAATAAAAAATTAGGAATTTTTTTTTTTTAAATACTAAAATAACAAATGGTTAATTGTTCAATTTTTAAAATTGTAATTTTGATTAAAATGGTAATTATTTATGTAAATTGCAAATTTGAAAAAAAACCCTTAATTTTTCCAACTTCGTTTTAAGCAACATGAAATTTTCAGAAAGCTTTCCACGGACTGTGAGCAATTGTGGGGAAAAAATTCTAAACGAGTAATTTTTCAAAATACGTCTTTAAAATTTGTAATTGTATTTAAAATCCGTAAAAAGTACTAAATAATGACATGGCCTACTAAGAAAATAATTACCTTAGGCTTTAACTTTATACGATCGTTTGTAGTTTCTTCTTTTTTCAATTTTTTCAGTTTTAAATTAATATGGGTTTGTATTTTACCCCTTATTTTTTCGTTATGAATTAATCTCAGTATTTTGAAATTCGCTGATGGGTTTTCGCCAATTTGCACCTTCTCAGGTAATCATACAAAAACCAAACTATCATTTAATACTCATCTAAATCTACACTAGTATCAATTTTGAGAGACATTTGTAAAGCCTCGTTTAATAACAATCTAGTCAATTTAGTACTTGAACCTAGTCGTTAATTGTGATTAAAATAGGTAACTAAGTTTTCATTTAATTATTTAATTTCATAATTTTTAATATAAATGTACAAACCTAAAATATAGAAAAAATTAGTGCTAAAAGTCTCAAGGCGTTAAAAAAAATACAACTGTACGTGTGAGAAACCAAGCAATACAAGAAAAATGTTTTTGAAAAGTTATATATTTAATATTTACCACGTAAAAGAAAATCGCAGTTTCGTTTTATTCCCGTCTAGGTAGTGCTTAAAACTGTCCGTAACCGAACGGACGGTTACCATCTCTGCTAAATTTAGAAGCTAGAGATATCTAAAAAGAAAAATTAAAATTAAAAGAAAAATTTAAAAAAAAACGTAAAAAGTAATTTTTAAAAAAATCATAACAGAGCAGACCAAAATATTGCATTTTTTATTATATTTAGAGAGATGTATTTCAACAATTAAAGTATGTTTGAACAAATTTCAGATTATAGAAGAAGCATATATTTTTAATAAGATTTGTATAGGATTTTACCGATAGAATTATTGAACATGCAAATATTTGAGTAGTTTTTGTATTAGATGCTTAGAACATTGAACAATTAAAGACACCAATTACTTTTCTTTAGTAAGTGTAACGATATGAGTGGTACTAAAGCATTTGCAGTTGTACTCACTTTAAGGCAACAGTCTCATGTCGACAAGACAGCAACCCGGTTTAAGACTTCAGACAATTCCAGAATAAAGAATATACGTACCAATACTTGTCCTAATGTAGTCCATAGCCTACAACATACATAAAAAGCCAGACACTTGATGAATATAGACGACTCTTATAACTACTCCATTTCATGTTGAAGCAGTCATTTTTCATAGGCATAGATCATACCTAGCTACTTAATGTACTTAAAACGTGTATGATGTTAAACTAATTTATTTATACGTAACACGCGTATATACTTATACACATGATGTAATGATAGAGCCTTAAAAGCAATAAAAGCAAGTTTTCAATTGATATCGTTCTTTTAATTATCCTTATTCCATTTTATTCTTGCAGGGAGAAAATTTTCTAGGAATTGATGAATAGTTTTACTAAACCTATCCTCCATGTTAAAAGGTGAGGTTGGAACGCGTAACCTTACCGAGGTAATATACCTACAGTTTACTTGAATATAATTCACCCAAGAGTCTTCGGGATAACACTTCATGTGTATAATTCGTAACACCCTTTTATTATTACTTAACTGTAGATTATCTTTAGAAATAGGAAGATTAGTACGGAATATGTGATTGTAAGAACAACGATTATATTTAAGTTAAAAGAATATTTTTAAAAAACCATTATACATAATTTTAATATAAATTGTTCTATAATTCTCCAAATTGTAAAAGTCGTTAATGCTCTTGGTGGCGATTTTGACACCAATTAAAGCTCTTACCACTCTTGAATCAATTAACCTGAATTGGACAGGACGTTCCCTTCATCTCCTGGATAACAGCAAACTTGAACAACTGAACACAAACTCTGTGTACCTTTAGGTACAATTAGTAGCTTTTAAATTGTAACCCTCGCCAACTGCTAATGTAATATCGCATCGCGTCTCGTCGTGGGTAAAAATTTAACTTTAGCTGAAGAGCAGTTTGCCATCGGTGCATGACAATGGCAAATGCCGTCCTCCGAGTCCCCCCCCAGTCAATATTTGTTCATGTCAGAGCCATTCAACTAGAAAATGAAACTACGTACAACCTACCTGCAACCTACCTGGTACATGCCACCGAATCAGGTAGTAACATGCACATTCGATGGAATTCCAAATGGATAACTACCTGGGCACCGCATGCTACATGTATCTGCAACTACGGGTGCACAGAGGGTGAGTTGCTTGCTTCCCCGTCGAACCCGTTGAATCACCCCGAGCCTTTCGCTGAATGGGAAAATGTTTCCAATAAATATATAAATCCCATTTGAATAGCATAATAAGGAGGAATCATACTGAGTACGAAATTGAATAAATTTCACCTTGTTTAGGTGCAGCACCTCCGGCGGAGAGAAGTGTAGATCAAAAACGGTCCATGGCCATGGAAGGGGGGCGAATTATTTGCAAATATGGGACATCCTATCCGTCAGGTGCTTGCAGCGGAATACGCCGATCATAAATAGATAAACACTGTCGACCCAACCTCCCAGAGGGACCATTCAATAAAGATGGAAATTTTTTTGAGTAAACGACTTCCTGGACCTAAAGAAAGGTTGCAATGGCTGGGACAATTTATGACGGAATATTGTTTAAATCATGAGTCTGGAGAAGAACCTACGCGAGACGGAGTACGCTGATCTTGATCATTTTTGCATACACAGAGCACCGAAAAACGAAACGTACTTTTTGATTTAAGAATTTAATATTTACACAAGTCTTCACTCACTCAGTTCGGTTTGGTACTATGAGAAAAATAGGCGATTAAATTTATAAATGATTTTATTCTGAAAAACTTGGAAAATCGTAAATGTTGTTTTTGCAGCTTTTCAGAATCTGTAAAAATCTACTTAACTAAACAATCAAACCAAAAAAAGGTACTAAGATATTTTGCAGAGAAGATTTTTCCATTAATAAGCGTGATTTACACACTTTCGGGGTTTTCTTTGGATCTTATTGATGTTCAAAAAAAGCAGATTGAGTAAAAGGTTTTTTTTTTAAACAGCTGAAGAACTATTCCTAGTCTACAAATAAGAAAAAAGAAAGCATTCATAGGTAGTAATTTCTATAAGAGTGAAAACAGACTTTCTGTTCAGTATTAGATTCCAGCGAATACAAAAATTTATTCTTTGGAATAAATAAATAAACAAAGTAATTTTTAGTTTTAATAAATAAGCTGGGATTTTTTTTGTTTTATTTTTTTTATATACCATTCCTAAAATAACAACAAAATAAAATTATAGGTTTAAAATACTTTAAATGCCCGTAAGTCCTTTAGGGGATATATGGAATAATTTTGAATGATTTTTTTCTAAAGAGTGTACTTTGGTAAAAATTGCTCTTTACGTGGTTACTGCTTCCTATAACATAAAATTCTGAACGCGTACTTTCATCGCGTTTATGGGGCCAATAGTTAAATGTCTGTTGATCTATCATATAAATCCAAATATGCCAGAATAAAATGTTTTCTTTTGAATTATTTCATCCTTCTCCTTATACTTTAAGCATTAAAGAGGCTCCCTGAAACCCTTCCTTTCCTCCCCTGACAGACATTTCGATATAAATTTCATGAAAATCGGTGCAGTGTTTCGCGAGATATTTCCAGAAAAAATTTTACCCCTTACTTTAAGGAGCAATTTACGCCCTAAAACCCAATATGGGTGGCTATGAAAAAACATGGGTCTCTTATATTTCGGCGCTCTATCACATATACCCAAAAATTATCGAAATGGGGGCATTACACCTCAAGTACTTTTCTTCTGAGATGGGCTCGCAGAAGGGCTTTCGGAGCCCTTAGTACTTTATTGACCATAAATAAGAGATGTTCGCTGACGAACTCAATTGCACGCCATCGTCCTTAATGGTCCTGCAGGCGTGAGTCGAACGCTCCGCAGCAAGAAGCTGTCTGGGAGGGGGTACTCCATAGGTACCTACTTCCATAAATCGTTGGAGTTTCGAGGTGAAAAACAAGTTTTTATCGCACAAGTGATGTTCACCACGGAAGTACCAGATCAGAACAAACTTTGCAACTGGAAACACGTAACACTTCGCCTGCGGTAAACAAAGGTTAATTCGACGAAAGTGTTTTCCAGACCCATGCGCATAAAACTTTCCGTGTATTTTCATTTTTTTCTTTTATTTTACAGCCCTCCCTTTAGCGTTTTACCAAAGAACCGCTGTAAGCCAAGAGTGGACCTCATGTAGTCCTTGCAAAGGCGATGAGCCGCAAGTGCTACTGCAACGCTCTCGAAACTCAACTGTCACCGAATTTTCCAGGCCGGAAGTGCGGAAAATTATCTACAA
Source organism: Proctacanthus coquilletti (assembly GCA_001932985.1). Classification (NCBI taxonomy): domain Eukaryota; kingdom Metazoa; phylum Arthropoda; class Insecta; order Diptera; family Asilidae; genus Proctacanthus; species Proctacanthus coquilletti. The sequence continues at coordinate 962,273 of MNCL01000052.1, read as the reverse complement.
AGAGATTGCAGGTAAGTGTAGGTAGGCAACTTCGGAAGGATCTCTGTGCTAATGATTCTTCTCGGGCAAGTCTATGGTAAGTACGCATTCCAGTGTTGACGGGCCTGAAGAGCCGACACAGAAAATTACGTTTAACCAGAAATTCCACAGTCGCCGGAAGTGAATTCAGACAAGCACCTTCGGGACAACAAAGGTAGGGAATGGACGCATGAATCTAGGATCCAAGAATCCACAGGGAGCGTACTTTCATCTCGACCCGTACTTTTTGCCTGGCTTGGGTACTAGTGGTGTTCCATTCAAGTCTCGGGATGGTTAACCGTCGTTAGGTGGATAACTTTTCCCTGTTTTCAGCAAGATAAAGGAGATAAAAAGGTTTTAATATGTGGAAATTTAATTTTTCCACTGTTGCTGGCTTCCTGTCGGTGCACCTGCCGGGTACCTTTCGCCTTTCTGCTGCCTGTCCTACCTGTGCATAGTAGTCGCTTTTTGCTCCCGGTATGGTGTTTGTCGGGCTTCGGCGCTGAAACAACACAAAAATAATGATAGGGCGCCACAAAAGGACTTAGCAGCAGGAGACGGTACCGAGTTCCACCGACAACGGCGGAAGTCATTTTGGCGGCTTTCTTGCTGCCGCCTCCTCGCATCTACCTGAGGTGGAGTTGGCTTAGCAGAAGCTTTTTGCCCGGTAAATTTATGGTAATCCGCTAATATTAAGTGAATACGAATGTACGCAGAGTAAACGGGCAATATTAAATGAAATTAAATGAAAATAGTCAAACTCTCTTAGTTTGTTTGGCTTCGAGTGCCCATACTGACGTAGAATAGACGACTGGCTCCTCTGCATAGGTGGAAAATTGCCCCTGGCTATTGTTCTTCTAAGGCGTATGCTACGGTCACAATAAAACTATAATGTGCTCTAAGTTTCAGTTGCCCGTCTGAGTTCCATTCCATATACCTTTCAAACACCCTATGGTGGGTTCATTACTACTTTAACAATATTTCTTTAAAGATATTTAAACAGTGTCAAGTCTTTATTACACTTTTCATGCATTATGCTAGCTTTAATCCTTTATTACCTTGGAGTAGAGACGATGTTAATCGGCAGTAAATCTTCTACGAGATAGTAACATTTAATTTATATATAGTAATTTATTGGATATGGAAAACTTCTCAAACATTGTTGAATGTTGTTTCAAAGGCTCTTAGAATTAGTTTAGAGTTTAAAATTCTAATTTATATTAGTTAAGTAAGTTTTTCTTTCTATTTGTATTAACCTTTTCCAATTATACGTAGACTACCGCTTCTGCACTTTAGTTTCATTGAAATCAGTCCCCGTTAAAATCACGTCAAAAAACCACATGGGTCAAATTTTTTCAAGTACGAAAATTTTACGAATTTACGAAAAACTTTTGAATTCATAGTTTTTCAAAATCATTTTGTACTATCCTGCCATATCTTCCTTCTAAGTTCCTGGTCCCCACTAAATTTTTAATACCACACCTGTAATCAAGCTCTTTTCTTCAGAATAAAGACGCAGCAAAGCATAAAAATTGAAATTATACCAATTAAGTACAGAATTTAATAAATCAAAATTATACACTAAAGAAGTTCTTTGTAGTGAGGCTTTAATTGATATCTATCGGTTACTTCTTATCACTAGAACTTCTTTTAAGTATGCCATATTAACTTTATTTACTTACTAAATAGATATTTCAATACATTGCCATAGAACGCACGGTAACCATGCGTAAAACCATTAATTTCGACCTTTTAAGGGTAGGACAATCGAAAGTCTGACCCTCTAACTTGGACACGAATTCCTCGCCCCTATCTCCAAACTTTAATTTTCCTTATGCTCATAGAACATGGCGGTAACATTGCTTCATAGCATTGCAGCCATCGTGTTACTTAAAATAGTTCGTGCGTATCAGATTATGTTACTCATTGAGCCATAAAATAAACGTAGCCACTTTCCTGTAACCCCCATTCATTCGCTTTTTTTTGTTTAATCCATAATTTTTTACACAATAGCAGCCACGTTGAATAATTTTCTTAAGTGAAAATTGTTGCTAGAGTTGCTAAGAAATTTTTTATTAATCGGCCTACTGCTATTTTCCCAAGAATCTATAGTGACCGGAAAAAATATTCTTGCGGCTAATTTCATGCCTTAGGCTATTATTGAATGTTCCCGGAATTCCATATATTGTCTTTGCATTAACCCTTTTCTGGGCCGGTGCAAACAGCAGCTGTTATCTGCCACATACCTGTCCCATGAAATATTAAGGGTGTCCAGCCCGGTTAACTACTGCTTGCTTTACAGCCGCATGTAATTATAAGTCCACTCGGCTGTTAACTGCGGAATCGCACTTGTCATTAATTACGTAAGGATTTGCCCAATTACTCCCGGGGTGGTGCGGGCGACGTGTATTAATGCTATTTACATTTGTAGCTGTCTAATAAGTTATTCTTATAATGAATCTGGATCTAGAGAGAAGACAGGAGCGAGGACCTAACTCACCGACCGCAGAGTCGCCAGCTGCTCCAGAATGGGCAAAACCCAATTTCCTAATAGAAACGTGTTTCCGGTTAAAATTTAATCAACCGCTGATTTGTAGAAGTGCCCCAGATATCTGAGGGTTCCCCTGAGGATTTATGGCAGAGCTCTTCCATGATAAGCCGCCACCGAATCCCGGGTCCGTTCCTGCTGACAGGGTCGCGTTCCGATGATAGTATTTCTTCAGCCTACGAACGTCAGGGACCGGCAGTTGCACTCTCCAACAGGATCGAAACACAGGACAGGAACGGTGCACATGACCGAAATGCCTTCAGTATATTACCCAGAGCCTGTGCCCGTGTGCTTCCTCTTACCTGTCCCAACTGCTCGTCCACGTCCTCGACCATGATGTGCTGCAATGTATGAAATGTCAATTGGAAAACTATTTGCACCATAAATAGGCATTTTCAAGGAAACTGTTTGTTGGTTCAATTGATTTTCCGAGCCTTGGTATGCTGAACCGCCTCCTCGCTCGGCTTTCCATTGTCTGCCGTTGTTTCTTGGGTGCACCTGTTGTGTGGGAGGTAATTTGCTTGCTTGGGAGGGCCGGGATGGAGTTGCCGTGATTGCACCTAGACATCCAACATTCTCCCGAACAGGATTCGAAGACTATTCAATCTGGTGGAGCTAGTGGGGATTTATGAGTTGTGACTTCGATAAAATCGATAATCCTTATTCGTTCGAGCAGGTGAAATGGCTGATTTTGGGGAAGGAGCGCGCCCCGTCGACAATTGTCACCCAATTACGAACTCTGGTGAAGAAAAATTTGCTTTCCTAATATAGCAATAAACTATCCTGATGACAGTGTTTCCAATACAAAACAAAACAACAGGTAACATGTCTACCAACCATAACGCTCTTTGACAAACTATTTGCGTAAACGAGCTGGTATAAATATGAAGCTCTTTGGAAAACTAGAAGTGTTTCCATTGATTTATACCCTTTTATACCCTAAGATACAAGATATATTTTATTATTCTTAGTTAGATTTATATGTGTTTTGTTATATTTAGGTAGAAAATTTCCCCCCCATCATCCGTAGCTCCCAAAAACACACTTCTTTCGAATTCTGTGAATATGTTGAAGGACATATTCCTTAACGAATCGAAGCAAAATGTGCCGTACGCATATTCAGAATCCATACCTTTCTTAAGTTTATATAAGGCCTATATAAGCTCTTTTGGTTTCTAAATAGCGGCAGTTGGAAATTTCTAAAATATTTAAGAATTAGAATATATAAAAACTAATATTTTATTTTAAAACGGATATATCTATGTAATACCGAGATTATCCTTACCTCCCCTTCTCTATCTTATACGATTTCAACAAGGTAGAATTAGTTTCGCGCCTTTTAACGTGCTACTTTGTATGCATTTTTTACTTGGAAACTTTATTTATTTATTTATTCAGGATGTAGGCCTAAATAGACGTTGTTTGAAGTTGAATTTATACTCTAAAGTGTGTCTCTTTAAATCCACATGAATGTAAGTTTTTATAGTATATTTTTTATGTATGTACACATGGAACTTATTTATATCTCACTTTAAAAGGAAACGTACTTGTTCCAACAAATCCTTACACTACTAATCTTTAACTATAGAATAAAAATAAGAAATACGTCTCCATTCAAAAGAATTTACCTTCCGTAAAAAAGTGAAGAATAAGAGTATAAAAGACAATTTTTTCTACAGTTAGTGACTATTTTAGTTTTACTATATGATTTAGATTTTATAGATTAATTCTCCCCGTATTCGGTTTTTTTTTCAAAGTGCGATTTTCTTGTGCTTCATAGGGCGTGGAGTCTGAAGTTAATGAAAGATAAAAAATGTGAGTTCTGCGGTAATAATTTCTCTGCCTGTTGGGAAGGCAATTCTTCTGTTCCTGGATAAAGGAAGTTACTTGATTCCTGGATAACAGTAGACTTTGTCGGGAATATTCGCGAGCATTTCCGTTGCCTTTATTTGCTTCTAAGACCCAGGCTGAGTCGCCGAGAAGCTTGTTTACCAGCGAACTCCCACCAGCTCAGCACTATTGACTTAAGGATGTCATCTTTGCATTGTAGAAATCCAGAAGTTAAACACATTCCAGTCATGCCCCTGCTAAGCAGGCAAACCCTGGAAATTGATTACTTGGCTCGGCATAATGCCGTAAGTACGACACGGCCCATAAATCTTTCCACTTCAATTTTCTCCTAGTTCCGTGGCAGCGATACAAAAAAAGTCGACGGGCAAAAAAATTTCAATTCAATAAAGTCATATGCATACAAAGGACCTGCCGCCGAAGCCGAACACGGGCAGGTCGCCTGCCGCCCGCGCCGCCGGATCAACAGAAATTCCTGGAGCGCCTACAGGAGCGGCTCGGCATTTTTTCGTGGAGTTTGCTGGGCTTGCTTTTTTGCCTTCGGATGCCCGGGTGCCGCATACCCCGTATTAGCATTATCCCTATCCGTGAGAAGCACTAAAGCTCGGAAAACAAACTTGCGAAGGGATCAGGATCAAGGAGCAGTCAGCCAACAACAAAGGGCTAAGGACTCATCCGTAACATATCGTCGTAAGTAAAGTTGCCCGCCTTGTCGACCGGGACGATGCGGGGCGGAGACTTTATTGCGAGTTAACTTGAAGCGGGCGAAATTGACGAACCAAGGGTTAATATCATAAATCATCCCCGGATTTAAGGATGTTCAGGACGGCTGATAATTGGATTTCAGGGGATGACTGGGTTCACTGGTTTCGGCAGCCATCGGCATCTCGACGAATTAATCAAAAGAATCGAATGGGAATCAGGAGTCCGGACAGGCTACAGAATGCAGCACGTCTGCGATGACAATGATAACAGAAACAGATTGCGCTGAACCAAACCAAGAGACCTTACCCTTATTGTCTTAATTGTTTTTATTCCAATAATACGTAAGAAATAATTAACATACGTATCTCACATTTTTTGTGACTAGACCATTTAAAAAGAAACTTGTACTTTAAAACGCCATTTCTTTTTCATGAAAAGGCCAATATTTGTGAAGATGATAATTTATCCGAACGCTAATATAGAGTATACAATTTCTGTTAGTTGAAGAGTGAGTTTTTCCGAATACTGAAATTCTATACGAACTTTACGCTTCTGCGGTCCTTAAGTTCTCTAAGGTCACAAAAGCAGTTTTTACCTAAAAGTAGAAAATCTAGTTAACTTTGAGTTGTCTGAAAAGTACACTATACTATATTTTGAAATAATTTAGGCCAAGATTTTTGGTATGAAAATTTGTGATAATCTTTAAACAGTTTTTTTAATTTCTCATAAAACTAAGCCCCGAAATTTCTACAAGTTAAGTCATTTTTAAGATATGTGACATCCATAAACCTCATCCATGTCGATGAATTAGTAAGTCGTCGTAGAAATGCTGTTATATCTCAGGTTTTACACCAACTATCGGAAATTCGCTTTTTACGAAGACAATTATCGAAGTTTAAATTGTAGCTAAATTTAAAATCTCTAAACATCAACAACAACAAATGTAAACTTTAAAAGTAAATTAGACGAAAAGAGACATAAAAGAACCTTAACTTTTGAACGTACTAGAAATTTTCGGTTATTTCAAAAGTCTTGCCCTTATAAAAAGATGGCAACTAGCCTTAAACCGATAAGGTCTGCAGAAATTCACAATGAATTTAAAAGTTCGCGACATAACTCGCTTCCAAGAAACAATTTTGGAAGAAGGCTGAAAAGGCTAAAGAGGCAGCAACGTCGTCGAATTGAAAGCAGCTCTAAACCAATTTCTGACAGAATTATTCAATAAATTAGCATAATCCAACTTATAAAAGATATTTCCGTCTTGAGAACCACCAACCAATGCCGTCGGTTGAGTCCCGAAAATTTCAAAAGCTTTAGAAAAACTAAAGCAAAAAGGACCCCGAAATAATTCCAATAAAAACTTTTCCTTGGCCCGCAACTATTTCCACTGCCTGGAGATGTGAATGTGTGGTCAAATCTAAAAAGACCATTGCATCCGGGACTTCGCTAGGACACGACCTGTCCTGTACTAATTCTAAAACTCACTTTACAAAATTCAATAGTGAAATCACATTTCCCTAAAATAATTACGATAGCGATAAGAAAAATGCGATCGAGGGAATTAACCAAAATCGCAATAAGACGCTTAGCTGGGTGCTAATTCACGACAATTACCAGCCGCGACAGCTTGAGCCGGGTCTACGATGATTCCTCTAATTTTTGTGTTTCCTTGCCGGGGCTAATCCAAATCCGACAGGAGCCAGACGTAAGTGCCGCAAATGAATTAGCGTTTCAGGGGCGTTAGATCCAGAGATCCAGGCGGTTGGGCGGAAGTTAAATTAGAAACAGAGTTATAAATTAGCCCAGATTTATAATACAGGATTTGCGCGCTCGCTAACAAGAGGTGGAAAATCTAGCCGAATTGTATGTGGATAAAAGTTGCTGGCCATTTGCAGATTATAGTCGAAAGTTGTGGCGAATTGGAGGACCAACTAGTGGGGTTATGCGGTGTTCACATTTCAGGACCCAGTAAAACCATGGAATTTTCCTCGGGAACAAAAACTTTGCGTCTACTGCGGACTTGAAAACGTTGCTGCAATGTTATCCTCGGGAATGTGGTGATAATGATTCAGGAATTGAAATTTGTTTAAGTAAAGTGGATTTAATCCTGCGAAGGTTTACCACGCATATCACGTGTTCCAATCAAAATCTTTATCTCTGCATAAGATGCCTGTTACGTCCTTTCACCGCCACTTCAGAAGAAGAATAAGGCAAACAAGGAGGCAGGGAGAGAAGCATTTTGAAATTTTAATTACGAAAACACTCGCCGCTTAATAAGAAAATTTACGCGCTCAATTGTAGCTAATTAATTTAATAATTGCTTAACAAGACAGGAGGCATCCGCGCAAGCTAAGAGCTATTTAATTTCTCAAGGAATTGCATCAAGTCCCGAGGACATTAATGTAGCTCATTTTCAGATGGGAGGCTAGCCAGACCCCCAGTCCTGTAGCCGTGGCTCGGGCCCCGGCGTGGAAGTGGCGCGCTTAATGAAAAAAGAAAACTCGCTCTAATTCATGGCAGACGCGAAATCAAAATGAATGAAAAGAAAAAACAGAAGAACAGCAGTAAAAATCAAGAAACTTTTCTTCCCGCCTGCCCGCCTAGCAGTCAAAGACCTGCGGGGATAATCCAGGAAAAATAAGGAAGCAGACACTGGGAAACAAATGAATCTCGGAGGGTGGCCCCAGACGCCGTCGGCTATTGCAAATAACTGAAGTGAGCTGAATAAGCTAAGTGCTGTAACTTTCCCTCTTTTCCAATTTCACGCGTAAAATAGCAATTAAAGCTAGAAGCAAGGAGCTTCAGGTTATGCGGGGCTCGCCTATTCAGACAGACGCGACACTCTGCAGACTACACCCTGTACTGCATTGAACAGCGCTAGGCGAACGATTAGGCCCGAACCGTAAAAGGGCAAAAACTCACGAATTAATAGGCTAAAGAAAAATTGAACAGAATTGCTCTGCTCGTACGTGCAGACACCGTTCAGGATAAGCCGGCATGTCTGCAACATTTTACAACTTAAGGTCCTGAGGTTCACGCGAAAATCTATAAATTCGAAATTCCTCAATCGAATTTCAAATGATATTTACATATTTGACACGTCTCTTTAATGATATAGTCTTTAACTTCCAAAAACCACAAAAAGTCTGATAACTTATTATCACGATAGCCAACTTACGGAGATTTTACTACAAACCGTGTGAAAGAAGTACCTTTATTTGTGTTTTAAAACTTCAACCTCAACACAAACGGAATTCGTATTGTAATTTATTATAGAAAATTGTCAGTTCCGAAAATATTTTACAATTTTTGTTTCAAATTTGGCAATTGTTTAAACCCATTGAAGTTATTTAACTAAACAAAGCGTTTTTATTATTGAAGTCGTTTTCTAATATAACATAATACAAAGGAAAAGAAAGGCAAAATATTCAATACTAATCACTACTAGTAAAATAATCCGCCGAAGAAAGTCTTAAGTGATATGGGCTCCGTGTATTTCGAACATATTGGGAAACATGTTGGGGCAAACACTGGGAAAATTTCAGGAGGAAAAGTTGAACAATTTTTTGCGAACAATGTTTTGCGATCGTTGGTCAAATTTTATGTTCGCATTAATAATAATTGTCCAAAGACAAAATTATTCAACAAATTTGCAAAAGAAAATGTAGAGTAAACATTTAATTTATTAGAGATTTATCTCTAACAAGCTTCGGATGCATTTTGAACAAACATTGAGAAAATTCTTTGGAAATATTTGGCAAATTTAAAGATAAGAAAACGTCGATTAAAGAACACTATGACCTACGAAGTTAAAAATGTTGGACTGTCTTGTTAAATAAAATATTTTGCTAATTTTCCGTTACCGCTTTTGCATATTTAAATTTTATTTAAGATTAGTAATTTCGGTTCTCAAGCTTTGAGCAAACATACCCCAATATCTCGGTCATCCTGTTGGCCATTGTTTCGAACCAATTAAAGCGAAATTTTATCCCATACAACCAGATTACAATGCTTACTTACATCTGAAACTTGTTAAACTATTCAGCAATATGCTAACATCTAAATTCAACAGGAGGAAATTTTACATTTCAACAACAAAGGGAACATTCGGTGCGTTTTCTTCCAAATGAGAAAAGGGACCATACAAAGGGGAAAGGGGGCTGTGCAAAGAGAAAACAGTGTGTACGTCAATTATAAAAACACTTCCAGACACCATTCGAAGGGTCGGCCACAATCATCTGTGCGAGACTCATGTGCACTCCTAGCACCAATGGCAATTGCAACAGAATTTATTTGAGAAGACATGGGATCCTTGAGGGACCCCAAGCGAGCACCCTCAGGCACTCGTGTCCCCCGCAGGAGGTGTTCATCTTTTAATTCCGTGAATGTGAGACCTCCAAGAGTTCGATAGCTACATTCGAGAACAGGATCGTCGACGCGCCGAGCCATGTCCCTTTCTGAGCTTGGGGAGGGAGGCGATCTCGGAGGATACATGTGCCGCTAGCAGGATAACTCCCCAAAGGGTGGTATTTCATTAACGACAACAATAGATTCGTCGTCGCAACCGACAAACGTCGCTGCTAGAATTGCAGACATACAGACAAAACATAGCCAGTGGCGGCGGCAGACGTCACCTAGGATATTTTGCTAATGCAGCTCCAATCCGCTGAGGGACATATGTAAAACAGACGCCCTCTTATCGCTTGGCGCTCGTTCCCCATTAATAGGGCGTCTATAGGAGACAACGAGCACCCCACACTCCCACCCCATGGGTCCTTGAGAGACAGAAACAAGGTCCCCACGCCAACAGCGTAAGAGAATCGACGGGAACAAAAGACTGGATTAACGATTGAATTCCAGCAGGTATTTCAAAAAATTTCCCCTTTAATTTGTTTTTGAGGTTATGTCCCCATAAAATAGCGACGTAACCCCTAACCCGACCGCCGGAACCCGGCAAACCGATTTGATTCAAGTGCCTGCGATAACATTTTTGTTGCTGACATTCAGTCGCATAAATTAGAAGCGTGGGCGGTCCTTAAAGCGGGACGCCGCGATTGATATGTAAATCACGGGATTGGGCCGGAGCAAATAAATTGAAGTTGATGTTGTTCGATCTGAAGAGGCCCCGAGAACCCGGCTCTCCGACGGTCAAGCGCGTTATTAAGTGACTTTCGATACCTCAGCTTCGGCAGGATTAGGCCGTTGCCTGCTTATTGAGACTGCCAGGTCCAGGTGGACTCCGTCAAAATTCATTCTATTCTTTCGGCGTCGCTAGTCGCAACTGGTGGCCCTAACCACCCAGAAGCCCCTTTGAAACCGAAATTGTTAATTAAAGCGTTTTGCAGCCAAGGTATTTTTGATCCCGGTATGCTGCAGTAGCCGGTTCCCAAACCTCTGCAGATTACCATTTCACCTCCCGGTTTTTTCAGTTGTTTCATTGGAAAAAGACAAACGAGCGGAAAATATTCCCGTCGGCCTCCCGTGCAGGAGTCCCAGACTTTTCAGAGTGTGAGTCAGCCAACCGCGGCGGTATAAGCACTTGCGAGTTGGCCGTAGTTTGTAATGAAATGTTTGCATCCCGCCAGGTAGGTTGGGGCACTTTCGTGTCCAATCAAACGAAATCAACCATGACAAGCTCAGCCCGCTGTGGAAATCAATGTTTGGACGAACAATGTTTCCATACTAGGGAAAATGGCGGGAACTCTTATAATATTTGGCGGACCACTGTTGGCATGGCATCATATATTTGTCCTGTACGTACTTAACCCGATATATTTTCTAAAACTTAGAAAAGTTACTCTTAGTTTACAGATCTGAAAGTGGGAGGAATAATCTCATATTCAAAAAAAATTAAAAACCATAGAAATTAAAAATTCCTCTATTATTTGAAAGAAACTTCGATTGTATATCATCACATTTTCGTTAAAAAGATAGTCAAACTTTGGCAATAATAGTAAAGCACAAAAAAAACATAGTATAGGTTGTTTTATTCATTAAAGATATACCAAAACGATACATAAAAGAGTTTATCTTAGAGACAATAATCTTTATATAATATAGTCAGTGCCTACGCTGTCTTCATAGCACAGACAGCTTCCAATAAGCGTATTAATTACAGTTCCTTACAAAATTTAACACTTTATCGCCTGTGCGACTTTGCGATGAACAATGACTTGACACTGAAGGCATTTTTATAAAATAGAAAAGCATTGACAGTTTTCTTAAAATTCTCCTGTATTTTGAAGTAATTCAGATATTAAAACAAAAATTAAAGAGGTTTTGATTATAATTTGTAGAAAATAAGGGTCATTTTCATCATCAGTCATTGTTGTCAAGAATATCCAGTTAAATATCGGCACAATTTTCTTCTAAGAATATATCACCGACTTGGTAAAATTTTTTTTTAAATTTACATTCAAAATAAGAAAAAAACAATAAAATGTTAGTATAATTATAACTAATATAATTAATTTATAGCGACATTCAAAGAGGTTTTAATGATTTATATACTCGCATGTCCCTGACTATGTTCAATTCGAAATTTTTCATGAACGCAGTCGTGGGCATCGGCTAGTTTGTAATAAAGACACAAATTCTCGATAACTGTTCTCAACGCTAGTTTTGTTTTTCTCGCTTTGCTTTGTCTTGTGACCTTGAAACGATGCGAAGCGCGTTGCTGGCTGGCGCCGGTGCGTCGGGCGGAACAGAAAAGCTCCCAGAAGTCTTCTTCTTAGATTTCAATAAGCATATCTGTCGCCCTTTGCTTTAGATTGTCGCTTGGTCATATCCACTTATCTGTGATTCGCGGATAATTTGATTCTCATTTTCGAGAGAAACAGCGTGCGCGCTAAAATCTCTAAATTGAGTAGTGTTTACCGGCATTTGAGAGCATTGCTATTTTCATTCTGAGAGCGAACATCGATGCAATGAATGGGTGAATCACAAGAAGAGCAGACCCAGGAAGGGTCACAAAAAGGATAACACCCGTAAGAAGGACGACACGGACGATTCTGATTGTTGCAAAGCCTCTAGCGACAATGGATGTCGGCAATGATGCTGTGATGCCTTGGCAGAAGCCTGCTGCAGTATTTTATGCGATAATGACGACGACTAATAGCATCTGTTTATCTGACTGTTTGCTTGAATCTCCTACACCTGACCTCTAATTTTCCTTTTAAGAAACAAAACTGGTTAAGTCCAGAATTCTTCAGGTTATTCAATACCCGCGATACCTGGAAACCTTCCCCAAGTATAAAGTATTCTTGGGACTCACACATTCTTTCGTTGCTTTCTACAATAATTGCTCGGAGGCTTTCCTACAAAATCCGGTTTTCCCAATGGCGCTCTTCGAGGACTTGTATTTTAGACGCTTCACTCTCTCTGCATAGAATTATTGTATATACTAGCTTTCCCCGTGGTTCCGCCGGCGTGGGTATAGTGAACTGGAGTATTACTGGAGCTAAGAGCACAAATCTTAAAGCAAATCGTATTATTATATAATCCGGTTTTTAAAGTACATAACCCTTTGTCGTTGCTTGTTTATTGTTATTGATAGCAGTGAACAATGTGAACAGCCATTGACAGAGTACCTTTCTACCTGTTTACCCACTTGTCTGTCAAGTAAAATCGAGTTAGCTAGTTCAGTATTCAAAAGTAGCAAACGATGGGTACAGAAAAAAACCAATAATTCCTTATATGAATTGTGTATAATTCGTGTATCACATGTGTATCTCGTGTGTGACACTTATAAGTGATTACTAACTGACACTTATAATGCATGTTATTGAAAAGAATAGCTAAGTCAGTTCCTTAACAGCAACCTACGTAGCTTCATTAAACAATGCTTACTTATTTTTATTAAGTCTAAGGGCGGGCATTTGATAAAACAGTGAAAATAAACTCTTACTATTCCACGCCTTTTTTTCCATTTTAGTTACTAATACATGAAAATCTTCTTCCAAAGGTATCGTAATCATTCAACATTTTTTGAAAATCGATTTAAAACGCACAAAAAAGCAGGTTGCACAGAATGCATGCAAGTAAAAGAGTCTTTGAGATAAACATAATAATTAAAAACGAATCTCTGGAAGACTTTGGAAGAGCTAAGAACTTTGTACGCCACTTATAGGAGATCTATATACGTGAAATGAAATAATAAAATAAAAAGAATGTCTTCTGTTAGGTATTCACAATGAAAGCATTCTGCCGCCTTAACTGTTTACTTTTTTATAATTTGCTGCTATTTTATCTGTCCTAAGACTTTTGTGTTAAATCTACACTTCAAATTGTCGAACTAAAAACCATTTACACTTAATTTATTTTATTTTTATTTTTTTTTGTGAATTACAAAATCATCATCGGAGTTTTTTAAGAAATCGTTATTTCTTAATAAAAGCCTATTAAAAAAATATATTTTGCCAAGAAACACTTATTACACTTTCTCAAACGCCTACATCTTAAAAACTATCAACGATATTTTTTAAAACGTTTATGCATTTAGTCCGCATCCTTCAAATTTTCACTGAAAAATATTCTAATTTCTATTTTTTGTAGCACTATTTTAAACTATAATTCTACGAAAATAGAAACAGTAATTATTTATTATATATTATAAGAAAATTATATTCTCAAGAACAAGATCGCTTGGTTAAAAGTGCGAATTTTAAGGTATTCGCTTTTTTAAAACGTTCATTTTTTTTATTTTGTTTAGGCAATCTCAAAAGAACTGAAAGCGTAGAATAAAATTTGTACAGCCTTCTTTAATTGCTTTAAAAAAATACTTACTTTAATCAATATCATTTTAAAATATTTTATTTACTTTCACCAATTTCTTAAAGCAATTTTTTTTTATTTTAAGATTATATTAAGATTATATCATTATTAATTTTAAGAAGGAAGCGATTAATAATTCTATAAAAAGGAGAGAAATTGAAATGTTAAAATCGAGGCATAGCGACTCAAAAAAAGCAATCAAGGGGAAATAATTCATGGTGCAGGCTAACAACAGGGCTCTTTAATTTTTCCTTTTCATTCCCAAAAGGAGCTAAAGATTATATCTTATCTTCTAAACCATTATAATTCGATAAATGAGAGCAAAACACTCTATGCCTACATTTTTTTGATTAGGCGAAACGTCCATCGAACAAGGGTCTTTATCTGTGTGGTTCCTTTAAATAAATCAGTGCAATTTTTATGAAATCGGTTAAGTGTAACCACAAACTCCATCACTATTTCGAAAGAGATTATTACAGAAAGTCCACAGAGAACCAATGCTCTAGTTACGAAACCAACACAAGACTGCTTAAAAGATTGTGAGGATTGTTGTTGCATTCTTATGTTGTAAAAGTTTTATGGATATATAGTGGAATTTGTTGTCATGTGTGTTGTTCTGCTGGCCAGAATTGCTGAAAATCTAGTGTATGAATTATGAATTTAAGAACAATTTTTATTTTCTATTTTTATTATAACAATCATCAAACTTTCATATGTTTGTGTGTTCAACTATTAATTTTTATTATAAAAAATGAAATATTTATGGGAGTTTATGAACAATAAATAATATTATTATTTTTATGAAAATATTTTATTTCCACCATCCACAGTTTGCATGGAAAGGGTAATAAAACAAAAAGTGTAGTGCCGAACTAATTACGATTTTATCTTTTTATGTTGCTGGCATTGTTTTCTAAGAATACTGCCTTGAAGGACTAAAAAGGAAATACTGAATGAACGATTTTCATCTCTCGAACCAGTAGATAAGAAATAGATTATCGAACCCTGCATTTCTCTCTGATCAACTTTTACTTTCAACAAAGTTTAGTATTAATAAATACATCCTATGTGAGTTCTTTAATGAGTTTACATTAAGAGGAAATATTCTCGAAGACATGAGTACTACTAACTGTGATCCAGAGTTGGAGAAGTTGCAAACACCTAACATCGAATCCATACCATACCACGACAGTACAGAGGATCTTCAACAGCCAAATTATTCCCAAGGTAGTTCATGTTGTAGCGGCTGATGAAATTGGACGCTGGACCGTTGTTGTAGTGAGGCACTAATGGCCTGTTGTTTTGGATCCATCGATAACTCTTTGTACGTTATCTTCCTCGATGTCCTTTGCGGCTGCATATGTAGGGATTAATACCCATGAGATTATATATTTTCAAAATATCGTTTTTATTGCTTTTGCAAGTGAGCAAAAGTTTCATTTTATTTTCAACTCTATATTATATTTTAATACACTCAAATATCGAAATAGCAGTTTCGAAATTTTATAATGTCATGTCTTTATGTGTCTATATCTTTCTTTCATCGGTCTCAATCTTCTATTTCAAAGATCTAATTGCCTTCCAAATACGAAACTTACATAAATAAAATTAATCAGAGAATATTAAGAATATTGTCTATTTATTACAAAAAGCAAATAAATCATAATACGGTGGTGACAGAGCTGACAGACAGATTTATACCTATAAAGATTTTTAATATTTACCAAACTTACTCTACGTTGATTTTTTTCAAGTTGGTTAATATATAAAAATTTTTGGTTTATCCAAAATTTAAAAAGATACATTGTTCATAATACATGTACTTGTGTTAAATCATTCAATTATAAATAAATAACTCATTTTGCTTCTAAAATGTACCGAAATATTGTGAATGTCTTAAAGTAAATTAACTTTGTTACATTTGTGTTCTATTTCCCAAAGTGTTATTCACATGAAGTAAACCTTACCGCCCCGCCCATTCAACATTTTTATGTTTGAAGTTAGATCTACTATAGTATATTTTGCTTTTTTACAGCAAAATATTTCGTTAACTTAAGGCGTACAATAAAAATTTTGTATAGATTCCCGAAAAATAGTGACTTGATTTTAAAAATGTTTGCACCTTTCAAAGAAATAAACTAAGTACTACAAACCAGTATATGTCGGTGATTAATTACTACTTCTAATTTGGATTAATAGAAAATTAAATAAGTCATGTTTAGTATAATTTAATTATATTTTTTAGTATTTAATTATATTTCTGAACTTTTAATTTCCATTATATATTACAAAATCTCAAAGCTCTCACAGCTCTGTAGTAATAATAGCACATTTTATGCTGGTATAAGCTGCGAATTGATCATACCTGTTCGTGCAATGACGAAACAAACTTCGAAACTGATCCAAATTTCTCCTATAATATAAAATTGAAGTATGAAATAAATGCAAATTGATAGGAGCTTGTTATGGAGCAGACTTGTTATTAGTAGACTAGTATCTCACACCTTTGATGATAATTAATGAACAAGGTTAACATTTGATGGAAGTAGAAGATTAAACAAACACAAATATAACTTCATCGATATCCAAGTTCAAACATCTTAATTAAACTTACGAGGGTATTAGCAGTGAAGCATTACCAGTAGTTCCAGTCGAATCTATCGCCAGTCTTTAGCTAGATCATTTCTAGATGCCGTGCTACTTTCAGTTTCGGATTCTGCAGTGAGTTTAATCTGGGTGATTTTGTGATGTACTTTTTGCTACTTTGTTTAGATATACTATAAAGTAATACCTGCATAGTTCAAAATGTGCTGTTCTGGTGCTGATAGGGAATGGTGGGAAACGATAAAAGGCTTCTGCTTGGAGTTCTTCTGCGCTTGTTTATGCGGATGTTGCGAGGCCGCAATGGCATGACGTAATTCAATTCGTTTTCTAGAAATGTTAATTTTATACGTCAGTTTAATTTCATTGTTACGCTATTTATCACTGATTGAAATGAAATTGATTAAAAGTAAAAGTAGAACTGGGCGTTTGATTTCATATTACTGCCAATAATTTTTATCATCTGAAAACTTGCTTCACAACGAGTGAAGAGCGAAAGATTAATATTGAATTTCACGATCATTATATCCATTATTGAAAGAAAATTTAATATAAAGGTAAAATGCAAGGACCCTCCGCATTAAAATTTTCAGACTGCTTTTAAGAGTTTGAGAGATGTGAGTTGCTTAAATCTGTTTGTAAGCTGCCTCTTTCACGCCTAACAAAATTAATGTTTTCAGAAATATCCAATTACAATATACATTTTAATGAGATAATAAATTTGTACTATTTTTTAGAAAAAAAGAGTTTTTTTCAAAATCTGTGTTTTCTATTCATATAAAAACAGAAGCAAACAAATGGTTTCTTTGTTCATTAACGTGTAGCTTATACGTGGATTATTAACTGATTTTACTATTATTATGAAAGAATTCTGAAACACAATACGATCTCACCTTTGTAAAATCTTGTATTTCCTTTTTGGCTGAGGTTCTTAAATTATCTACTTTAATATTTCAGCGTGCAGACTTACAGTTAGAGTCATTAGTTAAATTATGTCACGAGTATCGGAAACTTAAGACGACTTTGCCTTCAAGTTGCCTTTTAGTTGAATTACATAAAAAGTTTAGTCGAAAGTAAAGCGGATCAGTTGCCGGACCTTTTAAACATTTCTAATTATTATAAATTAAGTATTCCACTTTTTATAAAATAATACTAGTATTTAACAAAATGTGAAATTTCTAGACTGAAGTGGGATTGGGACTATTAAATAAATTCAGCAAGAAAAAGTTTATACTCATGTACGATAGTGGTATGGAATTATTTAAAACATCTTAAATAAATGATGGAATCAGATTATTTTGTTAAAACTGTTGCACTTATTGTACTTTTTAATATAGTCTGGAACATAAGTTTTAATTTAATCATTAAAACAATATTCAGAACTTGTATGCTTTTCCATTTAAATCTTTTACATATAATTGGCATGAAATACATTTTCCAACTTTCTATTTTGCTCAAAAACCTCACATACCGAGTTATTTTCATTTTCAATTCGAAATTAAAGTAGAAACCTATTAAAATTGTATATAATTATTTGCACAAGTTGGAAAAAGTAAGAAAAAGGTAGGATATATTTTTTAAATTTAATTTTGTGTTACATCCCTTTTTGTAACTAATGTACATTTTTCTGTAATAGTTCGGAAAACATATTTATATATAATATATAGCACGCGTATTTAATATCTGAAATGATCAGCATAAAAAATTTGGCCACCCTTATCAGGATAATAAACATTTTTCCGATCTCATTAGTGGCAATTCAGTCGGTCATCCGTACCTGAAGAATGGCTCGAATTTAGTAGAATTTTACAACATAAAGAAGAAGACCCTAAATGACTGCAAAGAGCAGCTGCAATTAAACTTTATTCGCAATTCGCACTAACTCAGCAGCCAGATGGTAGTCCAAAAGTCCTAACCCTAGACTAGTTGCTTACCTGATGATGAAAGAAATTCAAATCCCAGGGACAATCCACCACCTCAAGGAATACCTCAATGGCTTCTAGTCTAATTAAATTCCTGAGCGATTCGATAAGAGTCGCTTTGTTATTGTATAACTTATAGGGATTTCGTAAAACCCAAAAAAGTCACTAGAAGCAAGAGATCCCGAAGGAAAAAAGAACACGAGTTCTTGTCGTTCGTGAGTGGAAGGAGTCGTTTATTGCTAATTCGATTTCGTTTTATACTCTGTCAAGACAAAAGGACTGCAGATTAAGGACGAGACTTTAATTTAACCGCTGGTCAGCGGCAAAACAAAATTCGTTGATCCCTCCTTCGTGCACCGCGGGCCTGGCTTATTGATTGTCTTGACTGGAGTCTGCAATGATTAAGGTTTTCGTGGTTGCGGCATAGTCTTCTCAAGTCTTCTAACATCAAAAAGCCATAATATCGAAAAATTTAAACTGATAAAATTGGACAATAACGAAGGGCGGCTGGCGCTGCGCCGGAATGGAATCGCCTTCGCCATCCTATCAGCTCGCTTGAATGCACTTTTTATCCCCACGTCTGGGGATAACGTAGAGGCAGAGGCAGAGGATACCCCTGGAGAGGATCCTAGAATTGGTAGTGGTGCTGTCGAGCAAACAGCCGTTTACTAGCCGTTTTGGAAAATCTCCAGACTAGATCGCTTCTTCGGTAGCACCAGGCACCGACAGCACAAAGCGGATTTCTCCCACTCGACTGATCCTAGTATTCCTTATTACTTGATAGGGCAACGGGGATCTATTTTTTATCTCCCTAAGGAAAGTTCCTGTTGATGACGCCGTCCTTCGGCTGCAAGTGTTGTTGTCAATACTGTAGTTATGCACAGGATAAAAGTTGGCGCAAAGTTCCATCTTTTGCCCAAGACGCGGCTTGGACTAGCTTCCTTCCAAAAATGAGGTAAGACTCCGCAGAAGGCTGTGAAGGAGGTGCTTGGAACGTGATAAGAATTCAATTCACAACTGTCGTCGTCATTATCGATGGTGACAAAAGGAAGTGCCGAACGCCTGAACCTTTGCGTGCACGTAGTCCTAGAAACTTTGCAATAGTTTACCATAAGTCGGCCGCGATTTGCCTCGCCGGTCGTGTTGTTGTGAACACAGCTTTAACGCCACGCAGAAAAGTCAACCTCTCAGACTGAAGCAAGCGGCAACGAATTTTAAGATTTTCATCTCGTTGGACGGCATGGTCTTTAATATCTTCGGAGAAGTTTTAGAAATTAGTTCGAGGAAATTCTTTCTGCGCCAATTAAAAAGTTGTCAAGGTATCTGTTTTGTTCGGGTTGGAATTTCCCGTGCACGAGCTTCTCCGCCTAAGGTAGCTGTTTCTTCGTCTAACCCTTAACCCATTCACCTGAAGAGCTGTGCTGCTGACGGCACCGAAGATTCGAACTAAATCAGGCAATTAATTTCTTCAATCAAGCAGCTCCAGCTTGGCTGGAAAAAAAATCATTGAATCGGTTCCGTACGATTAAAATTTCATCATTTAATTAAGAAAGTTTCTAGCTTATAAAATTCCTTCCAGAGAAGAGATTCTTTGTTCGATTTGTGATTCTATGCTTTCCATTATGGCGTCTATTTTAAATGCTTGCACTGTATGACCGTGTTACATATAAGAATTATAAAGCCCAACATTAAAAGAGAATTTCTTAATTCAACTTTTTGGAAAATGTTCATTTTATAACAAATTAGCCAACAATGGTGAGATATATAAAACATTTATTTTTGTAAAGATAAAATCTCTTTCTACTCTCATAAATTATTCGTGCAATAAATTAGACAAACAGAAATTTATAGCCTATATTCCAATACGCTATGCGCTGTTTGGCAGTGAAAAAATTATGAAACCGCATTTAATATTTGTGTATGACGAAGAAACAAATATACGAATCGTCAAACCAATAACCAGACAAGAATTTGCAAATTAGACTCAACTATTTTTAATTTTTTTCTTATACCACAATTAGTTAAATTAAGAGAGTTTTTTTTTCGAATTTAACAGGTTGCTGATTTTGATGTCTTACTTATAGAAAGGGTTTAACTAATTTTAAAAATTTGGAAATAGTTTTAATACATATATATGGAAATATACCAAAAATCAAAAACAGTCAACATTTTTTGAAAATCTTTTTATATGCTTCTTTGATATTTCCTGCAAGCATATAATTTCAAATCCAGTTCGATTTTCCAATATTGATTTCTTTGCACATCTTTTATCACATCCTCGAGAAAAACCTCAAATGTAATCCAAATGTTGATATAATGCGAAAATAAATCTGGCACCTTCCTGCCAACCCCGTACACTATATTTTAAAAGTTTTCCAACAATTTTCACTCCCTTACACGGACTGTCGAATTGGACGTTCGTTGAGCTATTTTCGACGCACAGCATAGTACCGAGAAAGTTTGTCCGATTTTCCGTGTCGTTAATTGCAAACACAAATATCATATCATCCCAGCTAAGAGCATCAACAAGTCCTGGAAATTAATTTGCCTTTTGACCACGTATGGCCCTAAATAAATATGAGTCGGGCCATGCGTCACCTAGGTGAGTGCGGTAGAACCGGACAGGATAGAAAGGGGCGAGAAGGTGGTGGACGGCGACTTTGCACAGCACTGGCGGTAATTAAATTATAAAATAAAATAAGCCCGTCATCGTGCTAGTTTACTTTGGAAAATAGCTTTATTTGCAGGGAGAATTTCTCAGGTCGGAAATGCACCCGTCACTAGGAAAATCAAGCGGTGGCCAAGCCGAGACCGGATTCTTACCGAACGGGAGGTAGTGCGGCTTGACGAGCAGGACTAAGGACAGGAGTAATGGGATTAGCTTAACTGGCCGAAATTGGTCTGGTGTAGACTTTCGTATTGTTTGGCTTGGGGTCACGTATGCTTAAACTTGTTCATCTGCTGACACACATCCGCATGAAGGGAACGCTCCCGGCGCACTTCAGACACCTGGAAGGAGCTACTGAATGGACAGGAACATGATAAAGTTTGCTCAAACTGGATGCCCGCAAGGATTTAAATTCATGCGGTTAAAGGGTTTCTTGCCGCCCCTTCATCAATTTAATAAAATTAACGAATGTGCAGAAAGTTGTGTTTCCCAAAGTTGAACGATAGTGAAAAGCTCTTCCATCACCGCAATTGGGATGTTTCGGGAGTCCAGCCCTGCACCACCTGGAATAAAGGGAAGAATATTTAGAGCAATTAATTATTGCCCTAGCTGACAGTGTTATTCCCTAGTTGGTGCAAAAATTGCTCGAAATTGCATGTGTTCAAAAGTTCGTGCAATCCCACTATTGAAAGTTTAAGAATTCTCTACACTTAGCTTAAGAGTGATGTTGAGAACGAACTTGAAAAAAAAGCAAAATGTAGTCAAGTTCTGAGCAACACGTTTTTAATTTTTTTGAGGACATTTCCAAAAAAAAATGTAACCTATTTTATTAATTTATTCTTGGACTATATTTCAGAACAGTCATGGTAGAGCCGAAATTTATAGTCCTGTCTTGTCGAATTACACCTCACCCCGATATTTCTCTAAAACACAAAATTTGTTAACCTAATTCCGACTAAGATAATAGCGTTATGTGTCGGTGGATTGAATGGAAGATTAAAATCCATGCAGACAAATTTTATAAAATAACGAATCCTATACCTGGTAGTCTGTGCCATTATTATCATTTCTTTATTTTTTTGATTTTAAAATTTACTCTAGCTTTCACTTTAAATATATTTTATAGAATCATTCAATTAGATTATCTACATCTGGTAGTATCCTTTTACAGAATTTCTGTATTCGTCAAGTTTCAATTTCAGTTTCTTTTCCTCACAGCTACAAAATTGCAAAATAAAGCAACATCTACTAAATACCAGCTAGACTGCCGTCAAATTAAGACTTCTTCGTTCGTCTTCTACTGCACCGTATTACCGAGTCGCTTCTACTCCTTAATCTTCCGAAGCTCTCGCCTTTATTGCTGTCCGAAATGATTTCATTTACAGCTCGCTATTCACCCGTCGAGACGGATTATAATATGCTTCTAATCAATACTAATGCCACTTGCCGGAAATCCTGTCCTTAAGAGTCGGGTTAATGCCTTAGCCATTCCCGTTCCTGCTCTGCCGCAATCCTGTTCTGTGGGAGGGCGTGTGCTTTTTATTATTTCGGTTTGTCCTACTTAATCTTCCGAATATCTTACTGAATAGTGTGGAGTGGCTGCTGCCACTATACCCATGTTATATGTAGGAGCACGTCGAGCTCCTGCTTCTCTATTGGGGGACGTCTGCAAATCTTCCCGGCTTGGCTCTGGGCTCTCGGTTCCCGGCCCCCGGCTCCGGTTTCCAGCTCCTCTCTGCTCGGTAGAACGACGACTATACATCAGGGGATATTTGTATCGTTCGGTTAGACATATTGGAGTGCTTGGATCTGGATTCCCATTTGGAGCTGTGGAGACAAGTACGGCATTGCGGATTTTTTCAATATGAGTGCGTCCTATAAAATTTGTGATAAGCACACCGTTTGTACTTGGAAGCATGCTTTGCACATTCGGTTTGCTGCATAGGCGTTCAACAGGGGTTCTAATGAAAAGGAATTGGATGTGCTTTCACTAAATGAACGTATGCGACACCAAAGTCGGGTCTTGATTTAAAAGTAATTACTGCAACAGTTATGACGAATTTAAATCAAACGGGCACTTCCGTACTATAGACTGAAATATCAGAGCAAAGATTAACTGAATGATGCTCGGTTCACAAGCACACGTTCAGTGCTCAATATTTTATATATTTAATTTTTAAATTTTCTCTTACTTTTCATTTTATATTTGTGTTATTATACAATATCTCATAGGCCTTACATATTTTTGCATTAACAGCTGTGAAAATACCTTATAATGCCTGTCTATGTAAAATGAAAGCTATAGGGAGTTTAAACGTGTAAATTTTATTTGTTCAAGAAATTCGGCACTGTGAAATTTTATTAGGAAAATTTTGCTAAATAAAAGAATTTTATATAATTATGTAATAGTTAAACTGGTTATACTGAAGGGGGAGTTCTGAGAAGAAGAAAATATTAGTTTGTATAATATAGTTAATGTTAATGAGTAACTGGAATTAGAACTACAAAAAAGGGTAGGTATTCTATAATTTTTATTGCTACGAGAGTATTCTTCTTTAAAAAATATTTTAAACGGGAAATTTTAAAAATGTTTTTAGAAAAAAAAGTATTGAAATATTCTGTACAAATGAAAACAATCTTTGTGTATTACATATTTAACATTACTAATTTTCTTCTTCGCCTATTTTTATGGTGAAATTTAGTCTATACATAACTTTTGATATGGAACCTGAGAAAAGTATTAAATTTTATGAAAATATCGATCTTATTCCACTTTTATGAAAAGTTAACTAGGCAAAAGACTTTTATTTTCCATGAAAATTTAGTGAGCACATGAAAACATAAGAACTTATAGTAAAAGTTTCACAACATTCCCAACTTCTCAGTCATTTTAACTAAAATAATAAAAATAACAAACTTTAAATTAGAATTGCTTAAGTGCATCCCAAATTTCTCAAAAAATAAAAACCATTTGTTCAAAAAAAAAAAATCCTCCGAGTAATAATCTCATAATTAATTGACAAGCCACAGTATATTTTCACTCACATAATAAATTTTATGAACTTTACCCTATACATAGAGTAGAGAAATAAAGAAAATTTTCCTCATAAAAGATTTATATGTTGTTAGGAGTAAAATTATGAGCATGATGCCGCCATAAAATACGCATGCTGCAGTTTATTCTACTATAATAAATATTCCTTATCAAAA
This sequence comes from Proctacanthus coquilletti, assembly GCA_001932985.1. Lineage (NCBI taxonomy): Eukaryota > Metazoa > Arthropoda > Insecta > Diptera > Asilidae > Proctacanthus > Proctacanthus coquilletti. Next base: position 937,981 of record MNCL01000052.1, on the reverse strand, counting down.
TGTACGTCTTGAAACACATTTTTGACCTCTTTCAGATGCCTATTCACCTTATCTATAGAAAGCATGACATTGTTGTCGTTACAATTTTATAAAATAGCTGATCCACATTTGCTTTTTCAACGAAAAACTTTGCTCCATTTTAGTTATAAGTTTCCCAGAAATAAATCCGGGTACTCTAGCAGAACGAAGCGAATTTCACAGCAGATAACTCCGATGATATCAAGGAATTGATAAGCCCTGAACTGCCCTTTAAAGAACTTCACCCCAGAGAGCCTGTTGATGCCGCAATTTATAGGCTTTGTCCTACTGCCCTGGTACTGGCATACTTTCCACATCTATCTGGAGCGCTATAAATATCCAGTGAAAAGGCTTTTAGATATCCTATGTATAATATGAGAAAAGCAAAATTATCTTGAACCTAAAATCAATATTATAAATTACTAGCTTTTCCGCACTATTTGCAAGAAGTATATCGTATTTAAATATTCAGACCACAAAGCAAATGCTGCTGCATGTAAGAGCTTAATTTGTTGAACAGGTCTAGTCAGGTCCAGAAAGTAGCCCCACGAGAATCAATACTCTTTATATGCAAAGTGACCAAAATAAAAAAATAATTACCACTCCAAAGGGGCCATCGTGGGCCAGAAGTGGGATTAGATTATGTCCAAGTTTATGTCGGCTTTATGCCAGACTTAAAAAGCTATGAATGCCAATAACCAGGAACACCGAGGGGTCGGTAAATTATGTAAAATATGTAAGAATGGTTTTTTATTGGCAGTTCTAAGTTTAGGACCTCGTTAAGTTTTTATTTCAATTATTGCACGCAGTTCAAATAGGGATTTGAAAATGCCTTTTGAATGAATAATAATCAAGGTGCTCGTGGCGCGGTTCCCGCAAGTTGTGTCTAATTAGAGAGGGAAATTATGAGATATGAAATCCATAGCTGGAATTTGATATCAGGCCAAAGAAACACGAATACTTAAGTAGGCGAACGCGAGAAATAATTAGAATGGACTCGAATTACAAGGGATTTGCATAAAAATCTGTTGCGACAACGTCTTGTAGTTCTTATACCCGCCATCTCCCGGTTCGCAGGAGCTCCTGAATTATTTAAGTACTTTCTGCTGTAAAATATTGTCCCGCAGGAGCGTAACATGGTTCAAGCAATTATGACGAGTTTGCCTCTCCTTCTATAGCTCCTTGGTCCTCACTTTTGAATGGGAAGAAAAAAAAATTTCCCACGCCGTCGTTGTCGCCAACACAGGCGACCTTTAAACGCGTTAGCCCGCAAGTATTTACGTTCCATAACTTCTTTCTACGGTGCGGGTGCAAAACTAACATCTAAGCTCAGAAGGGGCACTCGGGATGGGCCTGGACCACTGCCGCCATTACGGAGGACCTCCTTGGGGCTTCTTCGAGCTAACGCTGCAATATCTCGTGCAGTCATTCAGCTGTAAAAACGGAAAAGGTTCACGGAAATGATGGGAAAATTTACGTGACAAAATTTCATAAGGCCCTCCCCGGGCCGTGCCATCGTCTCATAGTGGACCTGGAGCGATGGGGTGCCCGCAGAGGACATGGGATCGCCGGCCGTAATCGAAGAATCCATTCGTGCGGACTGCAGGAGATCTTTTAAAAGGTCAACCGCAAGAAAGGAGTCTCCTTCGTAGGTCTTATCCACTGCCCGGATGATATCTTTGTCATAGTCAAACGCCGTAAATGTGCAATTTAAAAGGTTAAGACGTTCAGCTGGGTAAATCTCCGGTAATGCCCGCTCCCGGCGGTCTTGCGTGGCGTAAAAGCAAATGTTAAATTTGGGATAGGTGCCCCAGTCCCGGAATCCCGGCGACGCAGCGGCATCCACCCCTCGTAATCCTTTGCTTAAAAGCTTTGTGTTCGCGGCGCTTAAATCCGCGGAGGCGCTGCCAAAGTCATGGGCTAGTCAACAGCTCTAAAAAAATTTTCATTCCCCTTTTAGTGCGACAGCTTTTAGCGTCACCCTGTGTTGACTTTGGTCTTTTCGATGCTGTTAGAGAACACCCCGCTCCTCCCCGCACGGACCGCAATATGTCAAATCACTTTAACGGCTTTATTAGTGCCTTCGGTTACTTGTTTAGCGCGAAAGGGTTGCGCGCCCTGTTTGCTTTCCGCAACTTCCAATGGAGCCGTTGATGAGGGTTAAGTGAAATTGGTTTTGTGTCCCGGCAGGATGTCGGGTACACACAAAAATAAAAGAAATAGCAAAAATAAACCAAACCAAACCGGTTTGTGGCCCTTCTAATTTGGCCCGACAGATTTCTCCCTTGACAAACTATGCGAACCCGGCCGAGGCCTTGTTTTAGCGCGGATAGAAATAATGACTGACCGGACTGACCGCTTCGAAGGCAACCCTCTTTTTGTAAAAGTACATCCCATCCTTATTCTGATGGAATCTTAATAAGACGAACTAGAGTGAAGTGGGGATGGTTAGGTCAACAGAATAAAAGTTTAAAGTACTTCAGAAAGCATTTAGGCTTGACAGCTTGACCGCTTGATCACTACGATTGATAGAGTTATAAACGTAAAATCAGAAGTCTGATCCGCTCATGTATCTGCTTGTAAGTATATTCGCGACTCAGGATAATTTATAAATCACTTTTATGTTCTACTATTTTTATTTACTACATAATGGAGCTCACTACACATTAAACAAAAGTATAGATTGTGCAATTAAAATCACTCAATTGAACATTAGTCTAAACAATAATGGATAATGGATAAATATATGTATTAAACGACATATAATATATAATATATAAATTATAATATCCATACATTAGATATATTAGATAAAGCAATTTTCCAAGATCTTATATTTTTTGAAAGTATTTTTTTTAGGTAAGCACGTAAAAGATTTATTGATTATGCTCATTAAACATAACAGCAGTAGTCTAAACACTTGAAATGTGTTGACTGCATTTTAACATAAACACTTTTATGTTTTTGTACTTTTGAAACACGCGTTAATAAATAAATGAATATAATAATTATCTTTTCAAATCAAATCTGCTTTTACTACTTGATGCCATAAAACTATTTAATATTATTAATAACCACAAGAAAATAACAATAAAATCTAAAGCCAAATACACGTTCTTCGTTGTAGAATGAAACTAATTTTATAGAATTCATAACAAACGAGATAAAAACTATTTGATTTTTTTAGGCTAACAGGTCAAAAAGGAACCTTATGGTTGGACTTTGGTGTCTGGTTATCTGTAGGTATGTCACGACTGTTATTGTTATCGACTTGAAATTTGGCATAGTTTTAGAAATAATTTGCTCACATTTATTCCTGGTGAAAGAATTTCAGAAATATTTTTATTAAAGTTAAATAGGGGGCAAATTGATAACTGGACAATAACTCTTTTTATATACTTTGTGGGGTACCATTTGAAAAGGCTTGTTTTAAGGATTCAAAAAAAATTTCTTATTTTCTTATACTATCCCTATCTCCGAAATTTACAAGCCAAAAAATCTTAAATAATTCGTACTAATAGAAGGTCTGATATATATTATTACAGGAAAAATGAAACGAAGTTCCTGACATTTATAATTTCCAGAAAAAATAAATAAATCTGTTAATCTTTTTAATATTTTACGGAACCCTTAGTGCGCGGACTTGGCTAGCACTTGGACGATTTTTTTTTGCAAGCATAGAACTAATAATCTTGAAAAAGAGACAATAAGTAATGCTGTATTTATATCTTAAGCAAAATATAATTCATTTATCGTCAAAAGGATGTTCATCGAAAACTTAAATATTCTTGATAACCTACACTTTTGTGCAGACCTTCATTTTTTTTACTTTACAATAAAATTGTTGTTTGTTGGCTCTCTTTGTTTAAAACATAATAATAAAAGTCCTCACAAAAATACAACTCTAGACAGTAATTTTCCTCTTTATGGTATAATTTTCCTGGACTATTAGTTATACATACACATATTATTAGTTCTTAATTAATTAATCTGGATTTCACTAAGCTGAAGGGATTCAGGAAATCATTTGGAAATAAATCTCTCTTACTTTACTCTTTCTTCGTCCACGTATTTACTTATGTACACAGTGATCAGTAATCTCATTGGAAAGAAAACGACACTGGCCAAACCTAAAATCTTTTTAATAATCCCACTTATTGCGACTCCATTGAAATATTGCTTCTCTCTAAAATTAAAATGTCTCGAATAATGCTTCAATTACAATCATGTATTAATCCAGTTGCAATTTGTACAATAAAATATTTTAATTTTTTATGCAAAGCAGTAAATCCATCAATTCTTTAAAAGGCAAATATGGACAAAGCATATTCAGGTCCTTGCTACGTGGGCATTTTCCCCAATTTACCTCAATTTTTTGGGCATTGACAGGGAGATATTCTTTGCCTGTTACTGCACTCAATATGCAATTAACTGCCCTGAATAGCCTCACTTAATGAGAATTGTGCGAAATTGTTGCTAATGAACGAACAAGGAACAGACGCGCCCACCCGCAATCGTCCTCGTTCGACGCTCGACCGCTTCAGCAACAAACCATTAATTAGCCCCGTGTTACTCTTAATGTCGATTTTTAATAAAAATTGTAAATGCGAGTTAATTGTCGATTGCTCCGTAATGGACTCAACTCAATCTGCTCGGTAAACACGTGATAATTGCGTCCATTATAATCGCATCGAGGGCCAAAAAGCGCGACGACGACGGTCCTGTCGCTCCATCCAATTTTTCTCACCTGCGAATTTTTCAAATTTCTTTTAATGTGGCCAGAATGGTTCATACGGCGATAATTGGATATCGCAGGTCAGCATTAAAGCGATCGCTTGTTCAGGCAACACCTGTGACTCGATCCAATTTGCCACTGAATGTTTATTTTTTTAATATATACGATTTTTTTCCAGGGTAGCTGGAGAGCTCCAGGAAAATTGGGAAACCGTAATAAAAAAACAGATAATTACGAATTACGCTTATTATCCTTACATTTTTTCAAAAGAACACCTGTCCACGCAAAAGAGCAAGAATTTGTAGCCAGAACATTTGATTTTACACCTCTACTTAATAAAAATATTGGAAACTAGCTTATAGTAAATGGTGGATTCTAATTTAGATACTTTCTTAAAAGCATTTGCAATTAACTTAAAGCTAACCGAGGAGAAATTAAAACGAAAAATAGTTTTGTTACTCGTGTTTATTTCCTCTTTTCTCCTTACTTGTAACAATTATGAACAAACGAAAGAAACAATTCTATTAAAAAGGGATTAAATAAATTTTTGCACATATCTTTCAAGAAAAATTCTGGAATTTCCATTTCAGTTTTATCAGAACCTTTAAAAAAGTTTGGATATGTGCATATGGGTGCCTTTATTTAAAAATACTAGTGCAACTGTTACAAATTTTGGGAACTACAGAATTTTTACTCTTGAAACATAAATATATCTTAAAAGAATATTTCGCGAGTTGTTTATATGACTTTTTTCCCCCCGGCCAGTTCTTTTCAAATTGGAATTATATTGCCTTGCACTTTGTTTTATTAAAATTGTAATTCTAAAACCTCATGAAAAAAATATAATGGATGATCTTTTAGATAACAAACATTAAAACTATTTATTCATATTATGTCTTATCCAATTCCACTTCTCCCAATAAAAGACCAAGCTTTGTATAACGCAGATTTTATTCTCAACAATTTATGTACTACGTAGCTATGCAAAGGCGAAGGGACTCCATTGAAAAATAGCTCTTAAAAATGACTTTTCGCTTTAACAAAATGATCTGCCTTATATAGTCTACAAACATCCACTGAAGTTGGTTAAACGAGAGCAGAGTCTTTAGATTTACTACTACCTGGCTCTGTGGCAGATGGTTTCTTCTCTTTTTCTTTATTCCAATCCTTGAGGCCTTTAGGTAATGACGTATCCTCCTCGAAAGAACCTGTCCCTGCAACAAATTCCTCATAAGTTGACTTTTCCTTAAAAGGTCGCGGACCTAATAGTTCTATCATATCATCACGACTTAAAATCTCATTCTTTAGCAACCTCTCGGCCACTTTAGCTACATCCTCTTTGTGGTTTACCAGTAGTTCCTTCGTCCGTTTATGCGCATTTTCGATAAGACTTCTAACTTCCGCATCAATCAACTGAGCAGTATCCTCGGAGTAAGGCTTGGTGAAAACAGGTTCCGTGCCCGTTGAGTCAAATGATACATTGCCCACTTTTTCGTTCATACCATATATTGCTATTTGTGCGTAGGCACTTTCAGTAATTTTTTTCAAATCGTCTTGCGCTCCTGTTGTGATTCGATTAAAGAATATCTCCTCTGACACTCTGCCTCCTAAAGTCATGCACATCCTGTCAAAAAGTTGCTCCTTAGATAACAAATACTGATCCTTCGGTAGGTAGTGCGCGTAGCCTAATCCCTTACCTCGAGGAATGATCGATACCTTAAGTAGAGGATCAGCATGTTCAAGGAACCACCCAGCAACAGCATGGCCGGCTTCGTGATACGCCACAGTTTTCTTTTCATCTGGTTGCAACACATTTGTCTTCTTCTCCATGCCTGCAATAACACGCTCTATGGCCTGCTCGAAGTGTTTAAGAATTATGGAATCGTTAGAATCGCGGGCAGCTATCAGGGCAGCCTCATTACAGACATTTGCAATATCCGCACCAGTGAATCCTGGCGTTAATGCAGCCATCTTCCTTGACAAATCGCTCTTATCTAAATTTGTCTTAAGAGGAGACAGGTGTACTTTAAATATATTTGCCCTTCCTTTAATGTCGGGCGCGGGAACGAAAATTTGTCTATCAAAACGACCTGGTCGGAGCAACGCCTTATCCAAGATATCAACCCTGTTCGTAGCAGCAAGAACCACGACATTGGTTGTTGTGTTAAAGCCGTCCATTTCAACCAAAAGTTGGTTCAAGGTATTCTCCTGTTCAGAATGACCACCAAAACTTTTTCCACCACGTTTTCTGCCAACTGCATCTATTTCATCAATGAATAGAATGCAAGGAGCATTCTTCCTAGCCATTGCAAACATATCTCGAACTCGAGAAGGGCCCACACCAACAAACATCTCCAAAAATTCTGACCCTGATACTGTTAAGAAAGGAACATTCGCTTCACCAGCTGTGGCCTTAGCCAAAAGTGTCTTCCCTGTTCCAGGAGGTCCGGTCAGGATAGCTCCCTTAGGAATTTTAGCGCCTAAGTCAATGTATTGTTGTGGATTCTTTAAGAAATTTACAAACTCCATAATTTCAATCTTAGCTTCTTCACAGCCTGCTACATCCCTTAAAGTGAATCAATTAGATTCATCAAAAAGAGTTCAAAAGACTTACCTAAATCTAACATCGATTTCATTTGAGTTGATGAGCTTTGCCGTTGACTGCATTACACCTCCAAAGAGACCACCTCCTTTCCTGCCTCCACGTCCCCCCATCATTTCAGCTGATCGGCGCATCATGAAGACAAGGAATCCAATGATTAGTAATGTTGGCAGAAGTCCGGTTAGACTGGAAGCCTCTACTTCTGTTTTATATATCACCGGTAAATAATTAGCTGATTCCACTCCTTGTTCTGCTTGGGCATTTTCAAGATTTCTCTCAAATGAATCTACACTGCCTATATTGAACCACAGAACTCCTGAAGAGTCTTGTGCCGACCCAGGTGTTAATCGGACTCGCACCCATTTCTTATTCACAACTTCAAGTTTCTCAACAACTCCTCTAGCTAGAAAACTAAAAAAATAATAAAAAAATAAGCAGACATTCAAACTCAACAATCACGAAACCTACTTATTAACAAATTCCCTCCACGATATCTCCTTGTAGCCCATCTCAAAGTAAGCTAGACTTCCAAAAAAAACTAAAGTTCCTAACGCACCCAGTAGAAGCCATTTCTCCTTATCGCCGTCATTCCCTATAGGTCTACCAGAACCTCCTCCAGCACTTCGCTTATTTTTGGATTGATTTCCAAACATACCGAAATTCCAATCGCTCTGATTCTTCGTCTCAGAACCCGTCGACGATATTTTTTTTTCCTCTTCACCTTTTCCTTTTTCAGTTTCTGGCAACTTTGAACCTCCTGGTCGGAAATATTTTTCAAATCCCTTCGGCGGCTTTTCACAAAAAAGCCGCCAATTCTGCATAACATCTTGAAGTGAGGAAGAAGTTATAACTCTTCGAAGTAACAATAAACTTCTTTCCACCTGTAAGACAAATTGGAGATTATTTAGGATTTACATGATTACAACGAAATAATACAAAATAAGAGGTCTATTTCAATAGACACTAGGTACAAAGTTTTTTATCTATCATTAAAATCATTCACATTAGGCTATCATGAGAATAAGAAAAACTTCTTGTTTTATAAATTTGCCGTGCTATATAAGAAATATTTTGTTTTCATGTAAGAAATGTCTGAATTCTTGACGCTTGTTCTTTTCCTCCTTTTAAAGCTCCTAAAATCAACTCGTTTTTTCTATCTTTAAAACATTTTCCCTGTATTTTACGTTTTTAGACGCGTCCTCATAATGAATGATATATACATATAATAAATAAAAATATTACAACACATGCAAAATTGCTCCTTCAAAATGATGTCAATAATTTCAGGATGAATCCAATAGCAGGTTTATTTATTTTGCTACTAAATTGGGCACAGCTGTCCCAATGGAATGTATATTAACAATTAGTATTTAGCAACAACAGCCGCTGGCATTAGATAAAGGATTAGTTTCAAATCTTCCCTTAGTTACTTTTGATTTCGACTTATTTTTGCAAAATACTCGACTGGCTTTAATCTGAAATCAAGTACCTTTTGTGTGTAAACAGAAAAAAAGTCACAGAACATTTAAATGAATTATTGAAAATTAAAGCAAATTTCGTCATTCTTTAAGTAGTCCGTGATTTGAATATTTGATAGAACATTGATTTCGACTGAATTATATATCAGACCTGATAGCTTAAAATAGCAATGGGGTCTTATTTGAATCGCTGAAATTACAAAATTATAAAAACAAATTATATAAATTCCGACTTATATGACTCTCGTACAAAATTAAAGATATGTACAATTAAGTAAAAGTGAATGAAAGAATGAATGATAAAAAAGAATGACGTTAATAATTTCAGATATTGTATGTTCCGAGGGGAACTGATATATTCAAACTAAAATCTATTAAAGACGCGTTTACGTATTTGCTGTGCCAAGTATAAGTAGTTTTTTTTCGTGTAATTTCGTTGGGGATATAACATAAAGTTGAACACTTCTCGCAATGACTGGTAAAAACAAAGCAGGAAGTTTGATTTTAATGCTTCTTCGCGACTCTCCTAGATTCTAGTAGTAAATAAAAAATTTGCCGACTCGTCTTTAAGGTTATGTTATGATTTATTATATAGCGTAAATTTCGTTAATGTGATTTCGAGAACAATGATTTGTGTAAAATTTTTAAAAACTAAAGCTTAAATGAATTTGAAAACACCAAAATTGAACATTATTTCAAAAAGAAAAATTCCATGTTTCTCGCTACTAAAACCTATTCAATGGCACTTTCCCTGACTTGAATATTAGTTTACCTTATTTTGCGTTATTGGTTTAAAAAAATTAATCCCTCTTAAGGATCTCTCCAGCGCCTTAGCCGTCGAAAATAATCGGTGGGCCATGGTACCACTTGACTTGAAAATTTGGTCGGCGAATACTTCTGTCGAATTTTCCCAAAACTTTACTCAGAACTGTTCATGTTCAACTGAATACAATATTTTGTAGATATAGATACCGTGAAATGTTCCAAATACTTAATTTTTAGCAAATTTGTCTAAAATCAGATAATAAATAATCCTAAAAATTTTCGTTTCCTCGCAGATTCAAGGAATTGTGAAATGTGACTGACACCTGTCAGTGAATGGCTGCGTCTGTTCAAGTTAGCCTACGTCCATGTTATTACTTAACTTGTAAAGTAACACCTCTATTATTTAGTAACCGCGAATACTATTTAAGTTAACTATAAATGTATAAAATCTATTCCTTAAAAATATAGAAATATATTTTATGTGCCATGAAATACTGCTCAAAAATATTTCCAATTGTAGATAACTTCATGTTTATAATTTTAAGAGAAACTCTAGACTTTTCGGCAAAATGTCAAAACGTCTTCGATAATTCAATCATGTCCGTAGGCATAATTACGTCACATTTCGTGACGTCTAGGGCTTTTAACTGTCATAGCAATGTGGTCCAAAATGCCAATCAACAGCTGTTTGTAAACAAACATACGGCAACTACTTTCCCCCCGACGGTAAAGCGAGAAAATGGGGACTTTGACTAATGCAGAGAAACAGGGTTTACGACATTTTTTCTCAGTACAAGACGACCCTACTTTAGTGCTGCAAATTGCAAGATCGCTGACAAAAAACCTCTCCGATATAAACACCGAGGAAGGTAATACAAAGAAAACAGGGAGTTTTGTTATCACACCAAATTCTACCTTTCAGAAGCACTAGACGTTGTTTTCCTCCATTCTGTTAATATTCAAACCGTTCTTAGCAAGAGAATAATAACTAAGGAGCTACTGTTCAAATACCTACACCAAAACAAAGTTCCGGCTGGAGAAAACTTGACCAAGATGAATCTAATAAACAGAGTTATCGAATACTGGAAGAGTCTAATTCTCGACAACTCCTACGACAGTGCAAAGTCTGATAAATCATCACTAAGTACAGACAACAGAACTAATCAAGTCGTGGATGAATCTACCTATCCCATCCATCAGCTTGCAAGGAAATTTGCGGAATGGTTCTATAAAAATTTCAATGAAGATTCCCTTAAGGTGGAGGACTTTTGGTCAGATTCACGGCTAGATCTAAGGATATGCGCAAACGATGGAACTCATGATGAAAATACCTTAAGTGGTGAGGAGTCTTTTAAGAGTCTGCGAGGGATGAGGGAAACGTTTCAATTCTACTTTAATCCCAATATTAGCCATGAAGGAGTGCAAGGCCGAATAGATATCCATGGTCTTGTGCTAGTTTTGTCCTGTGGAACCCTCCACACACCAGATAAATGCGTCGGAGTATTCGAATCCGTATTTGGACTTATGCGGGATCCCTTTTCAGACAACAACTGGAAAATTAAGACAGTGCAGCTGGTTCTGAGAAGTACAAGTCTGATTAACAGTAACTGCTTAGAAGAGAGCGAGACATTAAGAAGCTATTTAAATCTCCCAGCTCCTGTCGACATTGGAGATTAGAATACGTTTACGAAATCATCAGATCAAAAATACGAGGACATTGTTTTGCGTTTGTTAAATATCTCCACGGCACAATTCGGACTAAAGTTTTCTGACCAATTGTTCATTTAAAGTTTATCTATATATAATAAAGGTTAATTTAATTTATGAGATGCGATTTGTTTTCTAACCCTTTAATAAATAATAAGTAAAATTAAATATAATGAACCGAATAATAAATCCATTTGCAGTAAATGTGATTAATGTGCGAAATCAGGAACATTTATATTATATTATTACGAAAAGTAGACTGCTGGCCTTAATACTAAAGGTACAACGAGCTATTGTATGGAATTTCGGAGAATATTGAATTATAGTAATTTCCGACTGAATTTAAACGGCGTCAATTCCTACAATGGATATCAAATTACGCATCGAAAGAGAATTACGGCAAGCTAATCAATCTACAGAAAGGCAAAAATGTCAAGATGTAAGTTTGGAATAAATTTGTATAAACAATAGAACAATACAGCTTTGATACTCCCGCTTATTTTCTTGTAAAAAATAATAGAAAAAAATATATTTATTAGCATTAGACTGTTTTTAACTGGTTTTAATTTAATTTCTCGAATTTTGAAATACGTAAAGAATATATTTGCTTCATATAAATTTTAATTTAATCTTTAAGTACCATGAGTATTTCTCAAAATTTTCGTTTGATCAACAGGAAATTGCTGATTTTATGAATAAAAATTAAACTAAAAGTGTATTTTCAAGAAATCACTAAATTTTCATATATCCCAATCCGATGCAAAACGTAGAGGAAAAAATTTATTAAGTCTAAGGCAACTATGACGATTTTGAGACAAAAAAAATTATTGTAGAAAAGGAAGAAAATAAATTATATTGATTCTCATTTAGTTGTAATTTCTTATTAATTCAAATTTACGATGGTAGTACTTCTGACTTTTTTTACAATTAGATTATAAAACGTCGTCCTTAAAGAAATAACTGCAGTTTTATAAAAACAAAAAAAAGTCAACATATAAATCTTCGATTATTTTTATTATTGTAAAAAAGAAGAGAATTGGTGCGTATGCATTGGAATCAAATGACAAAATTAATTTTTTTATCTCTTAGCATGATCTTTTTATGCTTAAAAGACGTTAAATAAAATTATTGTCAGTTCTAAAGCAGAAATTGTTCTTCAGTCCCTAAAATAACGGGATTAAAAGAATTTTTGAAAATCTAAAATTATTTCTATTAGTAAAAGGCGATGGATAAAAACGATTATAAATTTAAAAAATTTATAAATTTCATTTGACTCAACAAATAGCTCGAAAAGTTAGTCATCGTTTTTAAAATTACATTACATTTATTAATAAGTTCAGAATGACCCCGGCTCTTATGGATGTTACATTGAGGCAGAATACGTACGAATGGAATAATTATCAAACAACCTGGTTTCACTATGAAATTATTAGAGACAATAAATGTTTTATAGGCTCCAATTAACATGATAGTAGAATTTAAGGCGATCGTGAAAATACATGAGACATGCACAAGTACTTACACGTTACAAAGTTACTTTTTTTTAATGAATTCGGGACGAACTTTCTTGGGAGCCCAAATTTGCTTCCCCTCTTTTAGTTAGGTATTACGTTTTAAATACTTAATTACCCTGTATTTTTATCATCTACATCTTTTTGTAATAAAGAGTTAGACCTAAGCCGACTTGAGAAATTTAATTTGGCGGTACATTCAATTTTTAAAATATGTAAAAATTTATCGCGTTCATTTGTGTACAAGCATTTTTAAGGATTTCAATGTAAGAGAAAATTTCATATTGAGTTTAAATAATCGATAATTTTTGGAAAACATAATATAGAAAATGTATCAAATTTCCGATGAGTAGTGTAGTAGTTGTGAACTAAATTTGAACAAGAACATTTTCAATTGACCGTTGTATTTGCAAACAACAAATTAATAGATTTATTATCGTACGACTTCCTTTCTTTTCTACTTTCTATCAAAATAAAAAAACAACTTAAAGCTCAATAATTTATTCAAACATTGTTATTTTTGTTTGTCGAATAGTTTTAATGAAAAAAAAAAAAAATTGTTAATTATGGAATTTTCGAACGACACAGAAAGGCAATCATTGAATTGAACATTATTAAGAATATAGCAAATTTTAAATATGTGATCATAGTAAAAACTACTGCTTTTACACCTTTCTGCAAACATAAACAAAAATAAATGCTGAACTTTTCGTTACATTCGACGTAAGGCCAATTATTTGTATACTTTCCGCGCAGGCGTTGGGATGCGTGTAAACCACTTTTGGACATACAGAGTAAAAATAAAAGATAAAGCGTCTCACGCGGCGAAAAACACAATGAAGATGTATTCTTTTACAAATTACCAAATTTTTTAAAATTGATTTTATCGGTTGCCCAGGCCTAGGCTGTCGAAAAGGAAAGTTAGGTGTCGGTTCGCTAATAACAAACACAAAACCTTATATACGTGAGATTAACTTAGGCTTAAATAGTTTTTTTGCTCTATTATAGCAAGTTGTTAACTTCGAGTTTTGGTAAATAAGCCATCGTATTTTATTTTTAAATGATAATATGTAGATGTAAGAAACTTCGGGTGGAAAAGAATTATATTTAAGTTGCATCCCGCAGTGAGCGCTTAAATATTCTTTTATTTATTTCTCCAACTTTGAATTCATGGAATTTTTTAATAAGTGCAGAACGTAAATTGAATAATGGTTTTACGGCTTTTATGTCCTGATTACCATTAAAATCACTGACTATACACGGATTTCAATACACAAGAAAAACGTGGAAAGTGTAAGCATATGAAAAGAACGTTGGATCTTATTTAGTAAAGTAGTCAAGTTCTAAGAGTTATTAAATCGCAGAAGTAGTAAATCCCAAAATAACTGATCTTGTTAAATTATACTTTTAATGATAAAGAAAAACTACATTAAAGGAAGTAAAAACTTACGATAACTTGGAACCTAAAAGGAAACCTCTTAAAATGCAATTTATGGTGCTGAAAAGAAAAATTTAAATGCATCATAAAATTTATCCTGATTTCTTCTGAAGAGCCTGTGTTAAATAAAAACAAAAGTGGAAGGTTGTCTCACTCAATGCGCGACGACTTGGTTGTACTCGGGCGCATCATCTGAAAGTCAGAAAAGACACCATCAATCCAAATAGGCCTTCTGGTTTGCATGAAGACATTAAATGTCGAAGGATCGTTTCATTACTTACGATATGAAAAAGCGCAAAGTGCTTTTGATCGGGTAGTCATCTTCAAGCAATTTGACGACATTTACTTTCTGTAGTTCTGGAAACGAAATACAATATTAGGTCTTTTGCTATTATACTCGGCAATTGACGAAATAGTTAAAAATTATTTCAAATGCTATTTCTTGTGATTTTTGTTATTGCAAAACAAAAATTAAAATCTGCAAGGGAATATGATTTTGGAACGGTCGAACGATTTCTAAATGAGAGGAAATGAACAACAAAAGTCACCGAACAAATAGCACTAATTTGGAAGAGTAATGAAAAGAATATTTGTTTTGTTAATATGTCACTACCTCATTGATTTAATGCCAAACAGTTCGGCACTAATCAATCGGCCGCTGGCCTGGTCAACCCTGGCGGTATTCTGAAAAAACAATTCCATTAGTAAGCTGTTCAACGCTAGCTAGTGATGATCCGAAACAAAATTATCTTTTTGGATAGTAGACATTTATTTAAAATAATATTCACCAGCATTCAATGTGTTTGTTCAACAAGAAATCATATCACATGATTGGTTTGCAAACGTCTACGCGAAATACCAATGGTTATGCTCTCATACCTTTGCGTCTAATTTATTTCTTTTTCTTTTCTTTTTTTTATGTTTTGAACTTAATAAAATTAGAAACACGAAAATAACTTTAGTTACGTTTAAGATCTCTATTTGCTGCCTCTGCTCGGGTGCGTTATCTACATTTTCTCCTGGATGAACGGGTGGGCAAGGGCCTGGTTTATAGAAACACGCTTTGAAGTGTCCAGAGCAAAAACTGAATCAAGGAGATCCCGCAGCTGCGTCACCTTCCGGTACTGATCATCAGGTAGATTCTGATCGGCTATGAGCTCTTGCTGGAGATTTCTAGATGGTTTGATCACCGGCATTACAACAATTTTTTCCTGTTAAAGAAAGGCATTTGCGCATACAGATTACCGTTTAAATATTTTTCTAACTAGGGTGCTTTAGACTGAAAACCTTAAAAGATCTATTGCCACAATTTTTAATATCACAAAATACCTGTTTAATTTGTCATTTACGGCTAATTATATTGATTGGATTGTGATTAAAAACAAGTGATATCTGATCTCAAATTGACTATTTACTATAGTATATGTAGAAATCTGCAGTGTAATATTGCACTACATCACACCGAGGACAAATTATTTAATTCTTTAAAAAAACCAGTTTCTCTTTTTGTATATCAAAATATTTAAAAAAAATAAATTAAAGTTATGTATATTTTAAAAATTAATAAAGTATGGTTCCTAACTGAAGTGGCAATCTACTAGACCTTAATCTTACAAACGATTAATTTTTCACAGAATATTATTTCAGAAACTATTCTTATAATTAAATTTTATCGTAAACTAATTGAAGCTTGTGCTAATATTTTAGAAAATTAGTAAAGAAATATTTTAATTTGTAAAAGCACTTTGCTAGTCAATCTGACGAATTGGAAGATTTTCGGAAAACAAAATATAATTGCGTTTAATTTATTTCGTAGATTTATACGAAAGGGGAAAACTAGTTTTAAAATTGTTACCAGATGTTTCAATTTTAAGTGAGTTCAACTGGTAAATGCACACTTAATTAATTGAAGATCTTAAATGAGAACGCATCTATGCATGGCATTTTTGTTTTGAAAATGGGTACTCGGAAAAAAGTTAGATCTAAGTATAAAAAATTTCCATTCTTCTTTGGAAGAATTTCTTTATCACCAATAAATTGCACAAAGTGAAACTAATATAACCACACTCCTTTGTGCCATTTTTCAAATTTCGTGAATACAGCAATTATGTTATACAATTGAATAAACCATATTAAAAAACCTACACTTACCCTCTCAGTTATTTTGTCGATTTCGTGGTAGAGGAAATTGCAGCTCGTGTCAAAGTGTTGATCTTTAAATTGCCCCTTCCGGATCAATTTATTTGGAATTTTTCCTAAGATTTTGTGAATTTAATTAAATGTAAAAGATTGCAATTCAATAATAAGGCTTACCCTTGAGGTCCATAAAGTATTTCAGCATTTGATTGTTAGATTTCCCACTGAATAAAATTTTTCCAGTGTACAACTCATATATGGTACAGCCAGCTGACCACATATCAATTCCAAAATCATAGGGAATGCCAAGAATAATTTCCGGTGCTCTATAAAAGCGAGATACTAGGTATGGTGTAATCTCATTATCATTCACATGTGATGCTGACCCGAAGTCACACAACTTTAGGATTAAGTGACTCTCGTTTACAAGAATATTGTCA
Organism: Proctacanthus coquilletti; assembly: GCA_001932985.1. Lineage (NCBI taxonomy): Eukaryota > Metazoa > Arthropoda > Insecta > Diptera > Asilidae > Proctacanthus > Proctacanthus coquilletti. Next base: position 921,151 of record MNCL01000052.1, on the reverse strand, counting down.
GGCTTTATATCTGCGTGTAAAATTCCAGTCTTCTTCAATAGCTTTAGAGCAAGGAACAATTGTTGAGTGTAGCTCCGAACTGCCTTAATGTGGAGACCAACGTTTTTACCATATTTCTTAAGAACCTCCCTCAAATTCATAGCTAAGGGTTCAAAAACCATGCATAAATGCTGCGGACAAATTATAGTTAAAGAAATTTCAACAAAACCTCTAGACCTTACTTGTTTGTGGAAAAAGTGTCTATACAGTCTTAAACAGTGGAACCTATCTTCAGGATCAGTGTCATTCAATTTCTTAAGAATATCAAGCTCACGCAATCCAGTTTTATGCCTAGAAGGAACAATTATCTTAAACTAAAGTAACGTCAACCACAAAGTCTTACATTATTTCATTGTTTCGAATAATTTTAACTGCAACGTTTGCATTGCCCCGCGCTTGATCTCTGGCTCGAACGACGTTACTGAATACACCTTGACCGGTATACCCGCTTACAACGTATCTGTTATCGAGTGTTTCGCCTATTCGCACTCTATAGTAACCCTCAGCGTCGTCCCAGTTATCAGTGAGGGCTGGGTTTTCCACTTGATGCTTATTTGCGATTATTGTGTTCGGGGACTAAAAACGGCAGAGGTTAATAGATTTTCTGAAAAAATTAAATATAACTTACATCGAAATTCGAGTCAACGTCTTGGTCAGCAAACATGTCCCACTCCGGTCGCTTTGAAGTTTCCTTAGTTTCCTTTTTAGTTTCCTTCTTGCGCTTTTCTGGGCTTAATTTCTCCGTTTCCCTCTTGGGTTTCGAAGAATTTCCGTTAGTTGGCTTCACACTTTTTTCTATCGGTGGTGTATGAGCATCTACGGAATTCTCTTCTTCACTATTTTCCTTTGTAGGAGGGGCAGGCGAAGTCTCCCTAGTAACAGGGCTTTCTTGCGCTGATGTTATAGGAGGAGGATCACTGTCCTCATTCTGAACCCCAAGTTTCTATATCAGAAAAACCGATGTATTATTGCTAATTTTTATAAAGAAAAAATATGTACCTTCAGAAGCTCCTCGCGCCGCTTTCGTCGCATTTCAATGATCTTTTCTTCATCCTCATCATCATCATCTTTGATGTCAATATCACCGATTTCGGCTTCGCTACTCGAGTCTTTCTCTACTTTCTGACCTTCACTTAATGAGCCCTTAAACTTGTCCCTTTCTTCACGGCGCATGCGACGTTCACGTTCTCGAGAACGCTCTCTTTCACGTTCTCGTTCCCTTCGACGATCTGACTCAAATTTACTCCTGCTATGGCTTCGATCTCGCATACGGCGATCTTTTTCCATAGACCTTCTATCCAACGACCTCTTTTCATCCCGTGACCGCTCACGGTACCGTTCCCGGTCTCTATCCATGTGCCTTTCATTCTGTCGCTGTCTTTCCATTTCTCTACGCTTTTCTCTATCGCGAAGCATCTGCCTTTCTTTATCGCGATCTATTTCCTTTCTTAAATCTTCCTTAAAGCGATTTTCATTTTCCTTGCGAGTTCCTAAACTTTGACGAAGTGGACGTGAGTCTCTTTGACTCTTCATTGGAAAGCTCTTGCGTTCCCTGCTGCGACTGCGACTCCGGGAGCGGAGTCTATGCGCAACTTTTTTATCAGGATATTGTTGTTTGGGTGAGACATGTTGCACAGCTGCAGGCGTACCTCCGCCACTAGAATCATCCAACAAGATAACATCGGGTTCATTACTTTTAGCTTTAATTGATTTCTTAGACTCATCATTTTTCTTACTCTTTGCAGTCGCCTTTTCACTTTTATCGTTATTAGAAACCTCTTCTTCCGATTCCGATAAATACGCGCCCAGGCGAGCCTGCAATAGAGCTTTCTGTTGCATCAATTCTTCAAGGTTCAATTCGTCCTCAATGACCGCTACATCAGGACTGGCTACGTCTTCGGGGCTGAAAAGAGAGTTACATTACTAAATTGCCGCCGCGCACATTCTCCTTTAATACTAACACTTCACTCTCGGATTCCGACGAGACGATTTCCATGGAGGGAATGACTCGATTTTGAATCGTCTTAGTTATTTCCTCCACCAAACTGGAGGGATCCGTCGGAATATTCGGCTTCCGTATTGTAAAAGTGTTCCCGTTCGATTTTTCCACTGTTAGCACAGAACTCTTGTCCCTGCTGGCGTTCTGCATTATTTCAGTGAACTTCTCGTCCAATCCACTTTTGCGCACCACTCTTTTGGTCTCTTGGACATCGGATGATCCGGATGCGGAGGTTTCGCTAGTTTTATGCTTTCTTCGGTGTTTCTTATGCTTCTTCCCTTTGTGGTCCCTGTCAGTCTTTGACTTGGACTTATGCTTTTTATGTTTCTTATGTTTTCTTTTCTTCCCAGATGGATCATGTTTAGTCCGTTTAACATCGGGAGTTTCTTCGTCGCTTGATTCGTAACTAAAATAATTTTTTTACTTAATAGAAAAATTTTCAATGTATAACCTGCAAGCCAAATAAAACGTCCTTGTGTTTACCTGCGCGCGTCCCCCGCCATCAATTTTATATTGTACTGCTCCCCTTAATTCGTATACACTATTATTTAGTAAATAAATTCCTCTCACTGCACAAATAAATAGGTTATTAGAAAATTTTCCTCTGACCACAATCGCCCTGATGATGCCCGCAACGAATGTCAATATATTCGCCACTGAACCAAATTTTCGAACTTCGACAAGCTATACAATAAACCATCGACATAGACCCAATGGACCGTTCATGCTTGTTCGTGCGAGCACGCTATTGAATTTAGGCAGCAGGGAATCAAATTTCAATACAATTAAAAGCACTCGTAGAATTCTTAAATTTTGAATTTATTTAATTAGTGAAGATACATAGCAAGTGTGGTAGAATTATGATGCATCAGGCATGTCTCCTCCGGGCACCAACTACAAAGAAAAATGTCATTACCCTTTCGTAAAAAGCACGTTTTTACATTACCATTGTGATATTATTTCCATTTAAAAGGATTTGATCAAGCTTCGTGATCCTTCTGCCCTCGGAAGTGTTCTCATACTCTGTGACATCCTCCAAGAGCATGTTAACGAAGTCGTCGAAGCCCAGCAGAGTGCCAACCATTTCTTTATCATTTTTCATTATTATGTGTATTCTTGAGCCAATGCATTTGTCCACAAGTTCTGCAAAGGCAAAGAAATTTATAAAATTACAACACAAAAAAGACCTTAAAACATACCCAGCGGCAATAATGTTGATGCATTCAGTGGGGGCGCTGCAGACATTTTCGATTCGTTTTTAATTACGATATATTTTTAATTAACTTAAACTAAGGAATTCAAAACTTTTTAATATAATTCGCTTACAAACGCGAAAAGCCGCCACCTGATGAAAACAAATCAGAAATGTCACAAAACCATCTAGTGCTTCTTCTAGTTCTATTTGAATCAAGTTATGAGCGAAGTATGAATATTATTCAGGTATGAATATTATTCATACTTCGTTATGAGGAAGACGACAACACAAAATCCACTCAAGGTCAAAATTAAAAACTAGTAATAAAATTTGAACGAGCGCTTTAAACAATGACAAAAAAATTTTAGCAAATAACATGATTATTATTATTGATTTTCAGACAAAAATTACTTTCTTTACTTGCGTATTATATTACAGGGAGATAAAGGCAATGAGAAGTTTTGCGATTATTTCCAAACTACTGAAATTTGCACCCTGGATGGTACAATAATCTACAAAGTAATTATTTTTAAATTTACATGGGTTAGTGAATACAGGCAGGTAATAACACAGCTATAATCTCGTCAATTATACTTAGATTTAAATGATACAACAAGTCTTTTGCACCTTTGAAAACGAAAACTAATACAACGGATGACTTTATTTTTAAAATGTAAATTTAAATTATAAAAACTAAAAAATAAACTGAAAAAGCCGCTAAATGCGTTTTTTTTTTTAAAGCACTTTTCCTTAGGTAGATTTTAAGAAGTATTCACCAAGTCTGCACAACGAAGAATATAGTTATATTAGTATATAAAAGTGTGCAAATCGCGTACATAATCGCAAAAATCCGTTGGAATACTGTACAACAGAATAATTTTAAGCGGAACAAGTTTCTATGCATTTATTTTATATAAAGGTAGTACAAAATTTTGTAATCGATTGTCATTTCCAAAATTGCTTAAACAAAACTGCCTAAACTTTTTAAAAATTGAGCCAGATATTTTTTGATCTTTAATCCATCAGTTGTTATATGCCTTTAATTGTAAATTAATTTTACTTTTTTTATTTAAAAACGGTAAAAAGTTCTTTTATTCCCTCTTAGTTTCATTTTCATCTTTTTTCTTGCATTTTCAAGAATATTTATATAGACGAATTTTTCACTCAGAAGAAAAGCTTCTTCTTCTTAATAATTACATTTATCAGTTGATATAACTCGAATAAGAAATTAACTAAGGTATTCGAAATTTAAACATTAACCAAAAGAAGATTTTAAAAAAATAGTACGAGGGTTTAATTCCACCACTTTCTTTTTCAAAATTTCCGTGTAGTTACTTCTCTCTCATCTGCAAGCAAAGGCCACTAGGGTTACTTTTTTAAATTTGCATTTGTTGTTGATTTGAATGAATTACCAAGTTGTGGCCTCGATATGATCCCAATTCAATTTGAAACAACTTCTACTTGCTGGTTCTCATGGAGATCATAAATACAATTATGCTTAACATCTTTTCGCATTTTTACTTGTTCTTTACATATTTCCGCCATAGTCGAGAGTGCTATTACAGTTCCCATCATCACGGGCTGGCAAAGTGCCCGTTGTTGCTCCAAGTCTGGGACTAGAAACTAAAAAGGGATTCCCATGGTCGCTCTTGCGGTGCATGTGTCTCATCAAAAGCACAGTAGTGAAAGCGTACTTAATTTTTTTGAGACACGGATTGGAGCACAAGGCATAAGGTGTTAGTAAATCTCCCGTTTTTGTTTACTATAGCAGCATTTAGACTATCCAGAGCAACAAAGAATTGTTTCTAGCGCTTTTTAAAAATGCAACATCTAGTCTCGGCATAGAAGCATGAAATTGGAGTATATCGCTTTGAGCCTTCGTCGGAGGTGAGCGGCATGGCTTATGGCACAGTTCCACTCGCAATTCGGTTGAAGTTTGGTGAACTGTTGGGAATTTCAATCAGAATCTTGGGTAACCAGAGGGGAATTCCCATATGGAGAACTCTGACTTTAGTTAGCATGCGTTGGAGAGGTGCTTCTCTAGCGCGAGTTTTTGCGGACGGTTAGTCAGCCGAGGAGCACGGGGCCCCATAGATGTGGATAGATTCGCTGTTTGGCGGAACTCTTTGGAGCGAAGGTAGCCCTGGGACGCATGCCCACTTTAGAAGTGTGACATGTGCGCGCTATTGATGAGGAGTCTCGCATGGGTTCCCCGCTAATAGTAAATTTTTCGGTCTGGGAATGAAAACACGACCAGAGGGGGTAAAGAAGCCCTGTCGCTGGTTTAAGTGCAAAAAGTAGAAGAACGAACTATCCTCCATCTCGGTAGACAGTCCCGAGCATTCTTGTTCCTTGGCAGTTTCCTCCACTCTCCCAGTGCCAGGTCATAGTGCAAATATCGGAAAGAAGTTAGCTGATGATTTTTTTAGTGTCCTCTCTTTAAAGGACCTGAGCAGTATCTGTCCGTTCCGTGGGCCCTATTCAGTTCAGTTCAGTGTGTCGGTGTCGCCGGGTTGGCCAACGCAATCGATGAGGACGCTCTGTTCTAATAAAAATTCTGTGCTCGGGTCTCTGCTGGAAAGAAATGGAGGATAATGGGGCTTCGTAGTTCTAGAAATCCGGCGACCCATCTACTCGTCAAGCCAGATAAAAGTCCCCAGCCATTAAATTGCTCCATAAGAGAGCTGTACTCCATAGTGTGCTATAAATGTATGCTTCCCATCTGTTTTAAGGATTCCTCCCGAGTGATTTTAGCAACTTTAAGCCGACCAGAATAGTGCTGCTGCAGGTCCTTTTGACTGAAAATTTGCTCTTTGATTATATTGCAACCAATCAATAATGCAGAAGTACGCGAGTGGAAATGTGCAATAATATACATAATAGCCTACTATGAAAAGTGCTTGTGCCTAGAAATTTTACGCTCAAGCCAAAGATATTATGTTAGAGGTTTGGGTAGTTTTTTTACTAAACACTTCCGCATAGCCGAAACAGGACGAAATAGAATAAAAAAGTAGCAAAACAGGAATAGATGTGCAGTGCAACTACAATCTCCAGCCAGCAGAATCTAGCGATGGCTGCTGAAGGATACAGCACCAGCCACAGTACCAGTGGGAGTCTTGGAGGAAGTCTAGGGAGAGATCGTCGCGACCACCACCAGAAGACACCCATTCCTGATTGCAGTGATGATGACATTGATGAATCCCCGGTATAGACTCTATTAAAATGCTCAATGGCAATACTTTCTCATTATATTTTTTGCATTGTTTCATTCTAAATTGTTTGCCCTTGATTGGTATTTCTCATTGTTTTATTCTTTTCAGAAGCTTAAACTATATACACTTCTGAAAATGATTTGAAAGATTGAAAACCAATAGTCGTATATTTTGAAAATTTGTGTTCGCTTATGAATAAAACTTACTTACTATGTCCCCAATACTAAGTCAATCTTCAAAGTAACTGCCAATAAATACACGGGAAGATTTTATTAGACAAGCAAAATTACAATGGGTAATCAAAAACAAAAGTATAATACATAATTAATCGCCCTAGAAAGCACTCTGGCTAATCTACTCCCCTAAAATTCGACGAAATTAACGGATTTTACGTCGAAGCTCCATAAAATTTTATGTGATGAAATTCTAATTAATATGTATATTCACGAATGAGCTATTCTAAGTTATTTATTTAAAATACGAGGTAATACTTAGCAGCATAATCATCAGAATGGCAATAGAATCCCCCATTTACTTTAATTATTTAGTTCAAAACTACTGCCTTCAAATATATTTCATTTAGGACATTTTAAATTCCAAAAGAATAACCAACATTTAAAAAACATATATGCCTCTTAGTGTAAAGCGGAAAAATAATTTATTTTAAGACATTCTATGTAAAGTATAAATTTACATACATATATAATGAAATGATAGTTAGAAGCAACAGATTAGAAAAATTTTTGTTTTAAGTCTAATTACTTTATATTATAAATACAGTCTAATTATGGATGAAAACTTTTTTTGCTTACTATTATAAAAATATAGTTTATATTATAGAATTATTGCATATTAACCAAATAGATACGAGGCTCTAACCCGAAAATTTTTAATTTATTCGAGGTAAACTTGCTTCCTAATATCTATTTTAGACTTCATATCTAAACTTACTTTAGCAATTGATACATTTTTAATACATTTTATCGAATTGTAGATTTCGCTGAGTTCACTCGGTTTGTTATTTAATTGTCATTTTGGAGTCTAAATTAAACTTTATCAAGTATACAAATTATTTAATTTTTAAGAGCTGCTCTATGTTAATAAGTATGCTTTTAAAAAGCAAGGTTTGATGGTCATGCGTCTTACTCTCTTTTATGGTATTAAGCCGGATTGTAATAACTAACATTGGACCAGTGACGAATAGTCGCATACAATTCCGTCTTGGACTGATAGTAATGCAAAAATAGCAACAAAAATATTTTTCCCGTTTATTTCTTCGCTTTTTTCAATTATAAAACAAAAGCCTCATAATACGTGCTGTGGAAATTATATTTGTTCGTTGTATTGCTTGTTAATTACACTAGTAATTAATATTCAACGTCCATTCACATATGCTAAAATTTCAAATGCTTTGTTGCATTAAACGATCCCATAAAAGCAACTGTCTCCATCGGAATCGAACAATTATGTATCTCAAGGTTGGATATGGTCAACAATTTTCATAGCATTTACATCGGCATTAAGTTATTGACTTGTTGACAAAAGCAACCTGCTTCATTCGTCACCGGACCACTTTGAAACCCGACCACGTATGGCACGGGTTCGGTCTTGCACGGGAAACTTAACTATTTTACAGTGGCACTGACCGTGACAGTAACTTCTGAGTGAGTCACTGGGGAGTCTGTGCTAAAAGCAAAAGGCCGAAAAATAGCTATTGATCTGAATGCAATTAGGACCAGAAGTTGAATTCATTAGCGACGGGACGTTGCCCGCATCTGGCCGGACAACTCGCTTACTCACACGAATGGAGTAACGACTTTAAAGGGGTAATGAAGTGGAAAGCGGGGGAGTGAACTTGAATGGAAAGTCATAAATGCATTTAACTTCCAACGTGATTTCTTTGGGCGCATCGATTTTTTGTTTACTGGCTTTACTATTTAGCCGCCCCTGAACGTGGAAAGATGCGGTAAGTGGCCAGGAGACAAAACAAGAAACAAATGCATGAGCACGACTTGGCTCAACGGAGACCTGTTGCTACCGACTAAAAATAGGACGAGGAGCATATACTGAAATAGACCTCTTTTCATCTGAACTTATGGAACAACTTTTCCGCCACAGATTTATTTTAACAGTAACACTTAAGCGGCTATTCTCAACTCTTCACTACTGATGCTCAGGGCGGGTGAACGAATTTAAGATTTTTGGAACTTGTTTCCAAAAAATAAAAAAACGAGGTATTTCGTAATTTTGGAAATTAATTGAAGTTCATATGAAACCCACAAGACCATTTTTGTAGTATAATGGTGTCTTTACGTTTTTTAAAAAGTACGTTTAATAATATTTAGAAATGAACTTATTTTGTGAATAATTTTTTAATTTAAATTTAATACTCGACTTCCTTTATAACTACTACGCTAGCATTATTATAGGTCGTCCTGTCTTTATATTCATTTTTACCCAATGGCTGGAGCCGCTACTTATCAACAATATTTTTTTCGATTTTTTATCAATAAAACCTTAAACTTTGTATTCCCATTTTTTCTTTTTTTCAAAAAATTCATACATTTCTGTAAATAAATATCTTGGTATTTAACTACTACTTATCTACGTCGTGCTTAAAAGGCAATTAGTATTTGATCTTTATTTATTACTGATTCAACATTAATAGTATAAATTTAAGTATTGAGTTGAATGGAAATCTACTAAACGATAAACACGTTAGTACACATTTATTTATATAGGCATATTTGTTTGAATTACCATAACGATTAATATTTTTAAATTTTTCTTTAGTAAAAGAATAAATTATAGATGATATCTTATTTATTTATTAGCCATTAAAAAGGCTAAAATTATTAAAAATATAAAAATATCACATAAACTAAAGCAATGATGTGATTATCTTAACTTATTCTTTCTTCCCCGTGCACAAAAGATGCCTTAGAACAAACTCATAGGCATATGCAGTGACTTAAAATTATTTCATACATTACTACTTGCCTACCTCTTCCTAAAATTGTAATGTAAAATTATAATTGCCAAAGCTTCTTTGAAAGACAGCGAACGAACCTTTATAATCTGTTCATTACTTTATGAAATTATTTTACAGGCAGTGAAAAGTTTATCATACAACAGGAGAAAATTTTGTGATGGCACTAGTGTTCGTTTCTGTCCATTAATCACAGCCCATCTTGTAAAACAATTTATTCTTCGACTTGTGAGGCTACATGTCATATGTATAGACATCTGAATTTTTTAAGGTTCAAATAGGAGGCCAGAAATTCGTTATTTTCCGGTTAATTACAAGCCTAAGACCAAAAAATAATTATATAAAAAAAGCCAAGACATAATTTATCTGAATCTGAATGTGAGTTGGTGAAAAATGTGAATCTGTGCTGGGGAAAGTTTTCTAAAAGCAGCATTATTTTAATACCTCTTAGTATAAATAATACATATAACCATATAGAATTATAAAGCGGATGTTATTTTCACGGCATTAATCGAATTCACTTAAAACATATTTTTAATTGGTAAATATAATTTTTTTTTTTCAAGTCCGACATTTTAGTACAATTTTCCATTAAACGAAAATGTTATTAATTTATTAGCTTTTATAATGTATCAACCACCACAGGACTTGCAAGACTGTAATTCATAGCACGAGTACTTTTAATATGTTTCACGGTACGTTATAGTTCTAAATTTCCAAGTGCAGCAACCCACTTCAGCCACTATGTACGCTCGTTCCATACCTATCTAAAAAAGAGGAAAGCATTCTGGGCTGTTATCAATGAATTATTGCTAATAACTTTGGATGGCAGTGCATCCGTTTCCCCCAATTGGGTTATAAACATTTTGCGCAGCCAGACAGGAAACTAGAACTGGGCTGAACGCCTGGGGTTCGGGTAATTGAAATTGACAGCGGGAGGTCATATCCACAAATAATCCAAGAAGCCAACAAGAACGAGCTCATCGGGTCGAAGCCCTAATCGAATGTCGCCGTAATTATCTTTTGCCCAATAAATGTAACGGGCGAAAAAACACTCGGAGACGATAAGGTAGTGTTATGATTAATTTGTTTGCACCTAGGGAAAACTTGCCTTAACTTTTTGTTAAGCGAAAATCTCGCGGGAGTTATGGTGACCTACTTTTAGTGAAATAGCTTAGTTAGGAATTTCATGAAATTTTTATTCGAAACATCCACTTCAGGATCAGCGTTACACCCGTGAGCTACGAAAACTAATTTTCTCCATATTATTTGTTTACTTTAAAAAATTCCAATGCACCTGGGAAAACAGGTTCCTTTCAAATACTCGCTGATGCCTCCGGCAATTCTATTTACATTCGTTAGCGAGAGTTCCTTTCATGGAGAAAAATGAATATTTGCATTCGAATAGCACTATGAATTCAGGTCGTACGAACAACACTACTCACACTATGATGCGTTCTATTTGCAGAAAACCCACGTCCTTGAACGAGTCAAATCGGATCGAATTCCTGTGACGAAGCCAGAGGAGGATCGCCGCCGACGCACCATTATCGTAGAAAGGAAGAACGGCAGCTACGGGTTCACTTTGCAAACCTATGGTATCCATTATAAGAAGGAACAAGAGATTGAGATGATAACCTATGTCGATTACGTGGAGTACGATGGACCAGCCTACAAGGCCGGGATGCGGGAGGGTGATGTTATCCTGTCCATTAACGGATCGGACATGGAAAAAGCCGACCACAAAACTCTCGTTGCCTTCATCAAAGACTGTGATACCCGCATGCGAATGGTTGTGCTTTTCGAGGACTGTGTGCGAAAGGTATAAACTCTTTTCCTGATCTCGTTTTGGTAACTATCGATTGTATGAATAAGAACTGAGGGTTTAATCATTAGGCATATTTCATGTGACAAAGAAGGCGGGTGAAAGAATAATGGAACATATTTTTTGTTACATTTCTAGATTGTAATATTGTATTAAGAGAATTCTGTATCCAGTTAGATACAAAATATTCTGTATCTATTTTTTAAAGAACTGTTTCTCTCAAAAACATATTTTTATTCATATTTTACATTTTCTGAAAATGTTGTACCCACTTAAAAAACAGTTAAATATATATATCTTATAGGTGGAACTGCATATGAGATATATCCAGCTACAAAATATCCTACAGAATAAAATGAATGAACTTGAAAGGGTATGTTTAAGGGAGCGAGAATTGCTAGAAGGAAAGTGGAAAACACATAGTTTACCTGCTAGAAAAAAGGCTAGTACATCGCCTACAGAAGCAGACAATGTTACATCTCCAGCTGGTACTGAAGCACAACCATCTTTTTACCGTCCAACGCTTTCAACGGAAGATGTAGTCAATATTGGGAAACAACGAAATAATATAATTCCGCCCCCAGCTCAATTTATGCTCACTTACCAATATCTTGATCCGAGCTATAGATACGTTTTAAAGCCTTCTACATCAAGCAGCAGTGGAGAATATTTTGTAAGCGTAGGACCCACTCGCAGTCCCAGCGATCATCATTACATTCTAACCAGAGCAGGGTCTACTGAAAACACTGGTAGCCTTGCTTCGCATCCGAATAGCCAAAGAATCCAAGTAACTACTCAGCCTGCAGCACAAGAACATCCTCCTGAAAATCAAATACCCGACGAGAAATCCTCGCGTAGCACGGAACAGCAAAAACCGCCCAAGTCTGGTCGCCATTGCCACGGACACTCATGTAACCCGTGCATGGGACACTTTGGAAAGAAGGTAGACAAAAACGGCGACAATGTCAGCCTCGATGCATATGACTTAGCCAGCCCCTGTTGTGATCCCCATTGTGTGCCAACTAGACGTCGAACTCGTCACCACAAAGATCATCATCATAAGCATAAACATCGTGATAAAGAGAGTAAAGATCGACAGCGACCTCGGTCCCAATCGCATGCCTCACCAAGTGAAAATCATCATCATCATCACCGTCGTCAGGCACAACCTGTTCAGCAACCCCATCAACACAATATACATCAAAATGACATGAAACCTTCCGGGCGTTCCAGATATTTTGATATAACTGCAGGCCTTGCCAGCCATTGCAGTCTGCATTCATGTACTTCCAGCGAATTCGCTCCAGCAGACAGCTCGGCATCCTACACGACTTCCTTGAGCACCGACACACTCTACTGGGATCCCCAAAGTGAGAGCCAACAAACAACCTCCAGACAGCAATCAACAAAATCACGTCAATCTTTCAACCACGCTCAAGCGCATGGAATCGCCAAGATGCCGCCACAACATCAACAAAGCATATACACGCACCGGTATCACCTCCATGCAGCACAAATTCAGCCAGCAACTCAAATCTGCCATCCGCAATATGTCCATAAGCCGAAATCATGGGACAACCTAACGACTAAAGCCTTTGGGGGTTACGGATTTGGATATGGCTATTTGGACACGGTGGGACCAAAGCCTGCCGTTAAGCTGCAGATGACTCAGCATAGGCATTCCATTCCAAGAAAGAATCCATATGGTCGATATTCCACATTTACTGATGTTGAAAACTACGCCCCTCCCCCCTCACAATTTGTTGAAGAAACTACGACGACCACAATTACCACAACCAAGTCAACAGAGAACCTTATTAACACCTTCAACATATCTGAAGCGGGTATTGCCTGCGAATGTCCCGACCCTAAGGGACTCGGGAACAAGCAATCAGTAGGAGTCCAGTATCAAGATCCAAATCACGACTGTAGATCTGGGTACTACTCCAACCTACCTCGGACTATTAATGCTAGTACTTCGACCAGGAGCGTTGGCGTTACCACTATATCAGAAGTCACACGACTATAAACCCGACTGACCCTTTTAGTGATCTTATAAGACGTGCTGCTTATACATATAATAATAACCTAGACTTTAGGCTATAATACGATAGTTGTTTTTTGTTGGATTCTAGTAGCTTATGAGTCGACAAAATTAGCCAAAGGGACTTTTTCTTAATCTGTGTTGTCCTTAGCGGAGGCTATAGGGAACCATTAGGAATATTCGCCCCACATTAATTTAGGAATAGAAAATTAAACGATTGTAAAATCACCTAGCAGAAAAAACTATACAAATATATGTATCTGGTTTTGAGTGCTTGTACAGTCAAAGATTATTATTATTTCTAATTTATTAAATCGTTTGTTTTGTTTACTTTGTTGTTGAGTTTTTATTAGCTGCAGTGGTTTTGTGGTCTTGTCAGAATGTATTCAGATTTTAGTAAAATACTAAAATTCGATTTCACGTAGCTCTACGGTTTTGTTAATTTAAAGAACATTCTAGTCTAGAATGTGAAGAAAAGGAAATATGACAGGCTTTTAGCGCTTTAATTGCTATATATACAAAAACAAACGAATAGTATTTGATCAAATCAGATTTGATTTTGGCCATCGAGAAGCAATTCAAGTTACACGTTTAATACGGCTCAAATGAAACTTTGAATCTTAAATTATAACTCTAAAATACGCAATTATTTCACAGCACTTCAGTGTATTTGAAAGAGGTTGTACATAATAAAAATAAATTACTTGGAAAGTAAGTAAAATATTTAATTAGCGAAGGGTTCCACATTACTAAAAAAGTTCTACTGTTCCTATATTTAAGAATGGAATCAACAACTATGTGCCCGATAAATGAAAAAACTTTCTATTACGCAGCGTTTGAATACAAATCACATCATAAAGGAATATATATTCAAACCAAACAGAAAACACCATTAGACATAGATCTTCTAAAAAACCATGATCATGAATATTCAAAATATGAAACAAAGTAAGAAGTTTATAAAAACCGTGAAAAGACGACACACCAATGGTTGAAATATAAAATTAATATAACACATTTATTTTGCAGGTAGTATAATGCAAAATACCAGAAAGATATTAAATGTAACATAGAAACAGTTTCTACATTCGAAAAGAAAAATCTTGTCATTGTTAGAAGTGAGAAGTAGAAAAAAATCGTAGACTAGAAGGGTTCAGTTTCTAAAGAATTTTTGGCAAATAGCGACTTTTTATGAATAAAAAAACATCACATAACTTAATAATGAGACTTATCGGAGAACAGATACTGGAGGAAAGTATAAAAAAGTTAAATCAAAAAATAAATAAACACAAGACTAGACAATATTTAGTATGCAAATATTCAGAAAAATCTCTTCTAAAATAAATATCAAACAGTTCAGGTTTTATGTAAGGCTAAATATTAAGGTTCAAGATTTCCGTTTGTGCCATTTTCCAAATTTATGTGGTAATAATCATCGTTTTAACAAAGAAAAAAGACAAAAATCCAGTTTTATTCAATACAACCTTCCAAACTCGATATTTTTAGTTTTATAAAATTCTGATTTAATTTGAATTAGATCACAACATTAAAACTAAGACTTTACTATCTTCTTAAGGATTACAGTACTAGGGACCTCAAAAACTAATGATTGTAGGGTGTACAATTATACAGTAAAAAAATAGAATAGAAATTATACTATTTTATTATAAAAAGAAAGTAATGAAACGGAAAAGGTGCAAGTTGTTAAGTTATTACTTTGATTTCTTCCATTGACTATTTTAATGTTTCTATTTCTAAAAGATCCTGGATATTTTCAAATCACAGCATTTATCATACGATATTTCTCCATTGAAAAGTAGTTTTCTAATAACTTGACGGATAAAATGTTATTTTCTAGGATTTTTTCCAAAATAATTCAACTGATTTCAAAATACTTTGATTTTATGTACTACGTATTAAACTGATTTTTATAAATTATTTACTTTATTACTCAATGGAGGTCTTATATGTAAAATTATAAAAGTTTAATTGATTATAGCGAAACAGCAACTACAAATAACAAATAATTTTATTCCTCTAAATTGTTTAATAGGTTTTCACATGGCTCGTGGCAAGTCAACTCATCAAACACTTTAATTGAAAGACCACGTCTGACGTCGATAGAGTCCTTTTCACATTTCTAGACTAGATTACCCTCTTAATCAAAGTTAAGCTACTATTAGTGGTTTATTGGACAGAAAACTTTTGTTTTTCGTTTTTGAGATTTATAATACTTGGACTGACGAAGGATAAACTTCGAAACTGAATTAAGACATACATTTTGGAGGATATATTGCTGCAATAAAAATCAGAATCACAACAATGAAATCGAATAGGAATTTTTTGTAAAAATAATAATAGCTAATTCATTTTATATATGTACATTAGAATATAAATGGATTCGTTTGAGGAACAATTTGCAAAACGGTCATTTAATTAATTTAATTAGAGAATTTATAATTTGAGCTATTTTAAAATCAATTCTGTTATATCCGTTTTAAAATAAAAAAGCTTGTTAATAGCAATGCCTTAGTTCTTGAAAAAGGCCAAAATAATTATGTCTCTGTCATTTAAAATAACTAATCAGGTTGTTTGCTCTTCCCGTATGAGGTCTGGCGGTGAAGTCTATTTTGGTTGGTGCATGATGTTACCCGAATCAACGTCCTGTAACTCAAAAACAAGCCATGGTTTTATAACGCAATTAAATGATAAGGATAATGAAGTCACACTAGGTAACACGACTTACAAAAAAGAGTCCTCAACCTTTCCAAGCAAATTACGTTTGCAGAGGAAAACGTGTACTTATGTTACTCGTATGCATTTTGTATATTTGATATAGCAAAAATAAAGCAAACTAATAACTTATATTGTTTTTCAGTAAATATCATCGTCAAAGGTGATTTTGTTCAAATAATGGTTCCTTGTAAGCCAACAGGATAAGGCAAATTATATTGAGGTTAAAACGCTACTACCTTTTTACCTTTTTTGTGGTTTTGAATCCTTGTTCCAAGATTTGAGCTTATAAAACTGATTAACTGCAGCTCAGGAAGCAAATATTGTTCAGCATCTGATTACTAAGGTGCTAGGGAATAACAATATTAAACACATTAACTTTTTCCTTGTACCTTTGTATACATGTATTTGTGCATCATTACATAAGTTAAAATAAAACCAGGTGCTAATTCTTAAATAGTTTATATCTAACTGGGTAACTCACTCGAATGTTGGTTTAATACTGCTTCTTTGGCATCGTCAGTAGATGAAGATCTTTCCAGAGCGTTTAAATCTTCTGCGGTGTGTGTTTTGTTTTACAGTGTCGCACAAAGCATTTATTCCTAAAGAAGATTTTCCTGCATTGACCGCATCTATAGCGAGGAAATATCCTGAATCGAGTTCCTTTATGATAGTCCTTTAAATGAGCCAACAGGTCTGCATTGCTGCAATACCTTTGGGTGCAGAAGGCGCACTCGAAGCGCTCTGAGAAAAACAGCAATGGCCGTGACATCACTTTGACCGGGGATTTTAATGCTTCATTCCTCACAGGTGAGGAATAATCGTCTAAAAAATTTATCGGCGTGCTAGTTGCAAAATTACTTGCAATCTTTGTATTCGTCTTCTTTCTCAGAATCGTACGCTTTGGGAGCAATTTCCTTATGCTGAAAGTGCGTTTAATTTTTTCTGGAGATTTGTCCTCAGGACTTGTGGGAAGTGGTGGAAGGTCGAATTTAAGCTCGCGTCTAACAGAAAGTGTTCGTTTAAGAATATCGCTTTTACTTCTTCGGATTAAACCAGCCGAAGGTGAATGAATAATGCTGTGGTCTTTGTGCGTGGACTTTTTTAATATAGACTTTATCTTGGGCGATTCACCTGTTGTACATTGTCCACTGTTAAACCGAATTGTTAGCTCGTCGAAAATCTTTGTTAAGCCTGGAGAGCAAGCTGCGTAAAGTATGGTTGGTTCATCAATTTCTCCCGTTGCAAAAGCAGCCTTACTGCTCTCGAACCAGTGCTGCAGCATATTGTAGCCATGAAAGTGGGCAATGTGTTTGGGGAGTAAACCAGCAAAATAAAACACAGCTTGGCAATACGGACATAAGAAATTCTGTTCGTGTTGAAGGGATTCTAAGTTTTGGAAGTTAACCGCCTTCTCTGCCAACTCTTTGGAATGCTTACGTTTGAGGTGGTCCTTCAATGTAAACTCGAACATGTATTCACTGGCACAATAGGGACAAAAAAGACTCCTCGGGATGTGCATTGCATTAGTAACTATTGCCCCAGCGATTAAACTTAAATCTTCTGAAGCATTATCCTCCATTGTGCATTCTGCCTGCATCAAGAGGCACTTGTTGGCAGCTGCAGCGGGAGTGAAAATTTCGCTCATTTTAGAAGTACTCTCTGCTCCTCACTTTTCCACTAGTAATTAAAATTTTCTAGGTATATAAGGAAAACGCAGAAAAACAACAAAAAGAGTTTACTTCTCTTCAAAAGTGCTTTAAGGAATAAAACGGCTCCACGAGTTACGGTTGCTTTCAACTTTAAAAATAAACGTCAATGGCGATGGCGTTTGAGTACTCTTTTCGATTAGTACTGCCATATGAGCTGAAATTAATTGTTATAATTCACGCGGGAGTTTGAAAATTCTAAAGGAAATCCTTTCCATTTAAAAACGAAAAATAGAAGTGAAAAGAATGTTTTAAGAGAGTCAGGGAATATATCGTTGGTTTTGTTAAGCGCTTATAATATGCATACGGAGTTAACCTTCTATATATTTCAATGCTTAGCAAAAGTAAACTTTGTCCTGAAAAGGAATAATAAGGGATTTAATTTTTTACTATCTTTGCCTATTGTGAGACATTTGATGAAATTGAGAACTTAAATCAAAACATTAGTTTGTAAATAAGTAGTTTAATAAATTTCCGTTTACAAAATCATTTGTTTTTCTTTTTTTTTCTTAAAGATGAAATATCATTTTTGAACAGTAAGGCTGTTATTTTTGCAATGCTCCAAAGTTTTATAAATTAGGAAATTTTTAAATAATATATCAAGTTGTCCAAGACCAATTGATCATATTCCAAATTTGGTTTGAGACAAAGTAAAACGACGAATCCAAGATTTTAGATATTCATAATAATTATAGGAAAAAAATTGCCAGAAAGTAAAAAAGTTGTTAAACTCAGAATACCATATAGACAAATCAGCCTTATCTCGTTTAGTTTTTCTGTTATAATAAAACCAGAAAATTAATTAATAATTAGAAACATGTAAAAAACTCTCAGAATATAAATTATATTAAACAAAATCTAGTAAAGGTCACATCAGGCGTAAAAGTTTAATAAAGGGTCATAAGGCTAGGTAAATATATACGTGCTTCTAAGATGAGTTTATAAACAAGAATCTTCGCAATTATTTATCATTGTTAGAATGGCAAAACACAGATAATATAAAGCTTTCTAATTGAAACTAATAACAGTAACATCGTCATAATTAGATTAACACTTGAGGCAACCAGATTAGCAAGAATGAATCACAGCAAAATGATTCTAGTGAATATTTTACTACATTTGATCTTATGTACAAAGAGATCACAAGAAAAATTGCTCAATAACGTCTGACGACACGTACAGATGACTATGGTTTAAAAACAAGATTGTAGATAGATATTTGCCCCAAAACAGATCGAACTTGGAATGCATCTTGCGCTGTATGCTTTCAATATATTTTACTTTTTCTTAAACCGTTGATCACAGCTGGTTTAAGAAAAACAAAATGTTTACTGGCATGCAGATCAAATCGGTACACCGTAAGATGCTCAGGCAATATCAGTTTAGCGGAAAAAGTGGCTCGCCAATTGTTGTCTGTTGATATTACCATTGAGATTTCAACAATTATCACTGAACCTCTAATAAATGGAGGGGTCTGCCTAAGAATCTATAAAAGTTCATCATCGCTGAGCGAGTGCATAAGTCCGCAGGTAAATTTCGAGACAGTTACAAGTTCATCAATGCTTAAATTTGTAAGTGAACCGGATCACAATCTCACATTTAAATTTTAAATCGTTATTTCCTGTATATCGTTTCAGACGGTCTTAGTATTGCTCTTGGCCGTGTGCCAAGCAGCTCCCCGTCCTGATAGTGATATTTCCCCACTTCTATTAATACCACAGTTTAATAGGCCATCTCCGATTAATCCTGACGTATTTGCCGATCCAAAACCAGAAGATAGATTCCTAGAAATAGGTGATCAAGGAAGGCCTCTAGAGCTGAGTGACCAAAATCAGGAAGAGAAAAGCAAGCCGAAACGCAAAACGGATAGTGAAAATGAATGGAAAGCACATTGTGGAAATAAAGAGAGTGAAGGTTGGTCGGAAAATGCAGAGGGACGATTTAAACGGGAAGTTCAAAATGCAGCCAGAGAATCCGAACACCACGCTGATGGTCAGCGTGGAGATCTTGCGTGTGAGGGCTGCCATTCTGAGCACGTAATTCAGAAACGTCAAACGGACATTTATAGCTCTTCCACGGACTTCTCAAGCAGTACTGATAAGTCCACGTCGGAAATGGCAATGGACGACGGAAAGCCGGAGTAGTCCTACAAACCGATAAAAAACATTAAAGGGTCCAAGAGGGATCTGACCTCTGATGATCTCCTCATTTCAAATCTCACGTTGTTTAGTAATATTAGTTCTGTACGATCTGTATTGTGTCTCTATTACCTTTAATTCATATTTATTTTATGTAAAAAGCAATTGATAGAAACTCTTTAAAAAATAAATTAGTGCTCTGATTTCAATTGTATCTTTATGTACCTGCACTTTAAAGATCCCCTCCCGAGGATCAAATTCATCTTAATATAATAAATCTTATATATCAAATTCAGATCGCTTAAACATAATAGATCTATATTTTCGAAAATGCAATCCTTCTTATGCAACTGTTAAATATATAAAACTTTTTTTTTTTGTGGTCAAATAATATAATATTAAAAAAAATAGATTATATACCAAAAGTAAACAAGTTCTGAAAGATTTTCGTAAGGTATAAAATACGAATAAAGTTATACAAATAAAAGTACAAAGGACATGAATGCTTTTTTTAAATTTTAAAAAAAATCTAAAACAAAGAAGAATAGCCTAGGAAAAACAAGTATTTTTTCCAAATTTCTTCAGTATTTAAATCATCGTAGTCATTTCTATTAAAGCCATATACAACTTCCTTGGAGTCAAAATATTGGCAGAGCAGTGTCAATAATGGGATTTTCTTGAAAATGTTTTATAATAATTTTTGTTCGACCCTTTATTATTTGATTGAACTGATTTTATGCTGAATATACCAATTATAAAACTAAGCATTCAATAACTCTTTTGTTATGACTAGCGATCCCTGTAAGAATTCTTTAACCATCGTTTTAAATTTCGCAATAAATGAATTCAACATTTTTTGAATAATTTTGTAATGCAACCATATGTTTTGTAAATAGCCACTTTAATAGCAATTATTTCTGAACAATTTAATGAAAAACAATTTTATTGAGAACGGGTTGGAGTAAAAGAATGTAATTCGAATATTCTTTTTAATTTTATATTCATTAACTTATATATTAACAGAACATAAATCTCATAAAAATTGTTCATTAAGATAAACAAGACATTCGAAGTAAACTCTAAAAAATACCCTTGCAATTATTTGATTGCGCTTATACTCAAATGTTCGCCATACACAATATGCTTATTTACGTGAATAATATTACATATACATATATTATATAAACACATGGATCTCTCTTTCACTTCGAATATCTAAATTCTCTTTTATAGGTATATATTCGTCGACGTTATATAGTATTCCATAATCGTAAAGTTGTAAATAAGGCTACACAATAAATACGAAAATAATTCAATTGTACAAAATCGCTTATCGTGAGCATTTATAAAAAATATATATGTATACTATTAAGTATTTTTTATTCCTAAGAGTTACAGGTTCTTGCTATAAATACACATTGTATGAATAAGTTAAGTTTATTTGAAAATCATATAATTCTTCAAAACAAATGTTAAAAATTTATAAATATTAGCGTGTGTTTTACGTTTAGGGTATATTCTTTTTGGGCATGATTCTGGAATCGAATTAATTTAATTCCTTATGAATATTTATTTCTAGTTAAAAATGAAAAAACATGTGCAAGGCGTGGTTTTATACGTACGCAATTTTAAGTAGTTGGTATACACAAGCCAGAAACGTTAGAAATTAAATTCCCTTAAAGGTTTTTTTGACCTTTACCTCTTAAGACTGAAAGATTTTGTTGGTATTTTTGTGTACATGATTTCTATGTTTATGTGATTTAAACAATTTCGATGAATTTTTTTATATAAATTCAAAGCTTCGGATCTATATAAAATGACGTTAAAACGATCTTTCAAAATTCAAAAGTAAGCAAGTGTTAGTGATTTGAAAAAAATTTTTATACGAATTTCTTTAAGATCTGTAATAATTTTAAACTGTATATTTGTCGATGTAGGTTAGAATAAATATCTAGATTATTGTTTTCTCTGCAATTTTTTTTCTCTACCTCCAACTAAAATTCCAATAAATTTTATTTTTCTAAAATATTGAATATAAATGCTTCTAGAATCCTCTTATAATTAAAAGGATTAGATGGATTTTAAAATTTTTAAACATTAACTTTTAACTGATTTCCTTTAGCGTAGAAAACGTAGAAATATAAATTTTAAAATAAAATTTACAGAAATTAGTAAGAATACTCTTGTTCAAAGAATGACACATATTCAAACTTTGTATTTTTTTCCTTAAAAAAATGCTTTTTGTCCTTATCAGTATGATATCTTAAATAAGTTCAAAGCTTTTTTTATTCATTTCGAAAATTCAAAATAACAAATTTATTTCTTCCATATTTTTAATCTACTTAAATTAATATCAAAGAGAAGTAATGCAATCATTTTTTACTGAATTACAAATTAAGGAAACTGCTAGAATAGGTAAAGTACCTGTAGTCAATACTCAATAACATTATTTATCGCCCATCATAAAAATAAACATATTTATTTTGTCTCTTATTCCAGAATCACGCTACGTTATGGGACATTTGTCATACTATTTAAACATTATAAAGAAAATTGAGCAATTGTTCAAATACATGTAGTGAGGACCATATTATTGAGTCTGTTTATAGATTTGCGAACCTCATCTAAATCAGTTTTCGTTTTACAAGTACACATACGTTCAAGCCGAGGAAAGTTTTAGTTTACGACAAGAATCAGTGTGTGATGGATTTGTAAGCTTTAGATTACAATATAGCAGAAGGATCACTACAATAGATTTATTATAAAACCATTTTGGCTTTCTGTGAACAACTGCGATATTTACAAACACCGTGTTCATTTTCTCTATGGAATTAAGTGAAAAATAAACCATCGTTGCAAATAATTTTGCAGATATCAAAACGAAATAAAATCGCGATAATGTCTGAAGCTTAGCAAAGTTGAGTATATAATTTTTGTTTGGGTATAGAAAATGTCACATTTTATATCTTAAGCATTTTATTGTATTTCCTGTTAATATAATTTTCAAATACGAAAGACTACGCTTATGCTACTACGTATATCTACGCTTATACGGTCGATTCATGATAAGTTTTCTTTTCTATAAATAATAAAAACGCTGTTCGATTCGCGCTCCTCACTAGACTTACTTAGTTTATTAAATAGCTTACTATTAAAAGGATTAAATGTTACGACTAGCTTTCATCTTTCTTCTTTTTTTATCTATCATTTGATGGTCGTATGGTTCTCTTTAGGATGTTTCTAAAAATTACATAAAAACTACCATATTCGCTTATTTACGATTTTGGATTTTTCTCTTACCGCACAACTAGTAATAAACTAGTTACACAAAACGCTGAATGGATCTCACTTGAAAGTTACTATTTTGTTTGATATGCGCAAACACACACCCAGAATACGCAAAATTGTTTGCTTTTATTTTTAGTTTGGTTAAGGAATTTCTATATACTTTTTTAATGTTAACTTAAAATTTTACCGTTCAACCAGATAATTAAGGTGTCTTTATGGCAAAATAGGAATCATTCATTTGGAACTAAATCTAAAAGTGTAAAGGGCATTGGGTAAAGAGTAACTTTTTGGAAAGTAACAAGCCATACAAGTTTGCAAGCATGCAAGCATGCAAAAAAAACGAGTTGACAAAAAGTAATAATAATAAACAGATTTACTTCTTGGATTTCGTATGTGTGGCAGAAATTTCTTAAGTGAGTTGTTGAGGCAACGAAGGTTCCCTTAATTTTTTTTATTCTAGTTACCTATTTAAGTTTAAATTGAAAGGCTGAATGCAGAAATATATCAGCACGATGTTGAGGAAATACCCAGGGTGTTAATAGAACTATATATAAAAGATATGTCTCTTTTATCTCATAATATAGATTATAAAAATTTATATGATTTAAAAACAACAAAATTTGTGTAATAAATTTGAATAATTTGAATAATTTTTAATATTGTTAAATAATATTGCTGTTATTCAATGATGCCCAATAAAATTTTCATCTTTTATGAATTTCTGTATGCTGTACAGACCTATAGGTTAGAGAAAAATAAAAAAAAAAAATCTTTACAATCACTAAACTTTACTAAATTTTGTAAAGTAAATCTTATTACATTTTTAAAAATATTTCGTACAAATACCTTTGTAAAAAACTTAACGTTGAAAATACGACACTTTAAAACTGTAGTATTCTAGGTACTGGAAATTTTACAATATTTTCTGCAGTACAATACATTTCGCAATGAAATTATTATTCAATATATACAATCATTTATGTAAAATATTTCGTTTTGTTCATATTGAATGGGTCAATAGCAAATTTAAAACGCATTACAAAGTCAACACAGTTTTTTGGTCAAAATGTAGATTTCCTATTACCTTTTTGATTTTGGTTGTCGTCGGCGATGGTTAACTGCTATTTTAATTTTTCAACTTATAAAATAAGTTTCCAATGTCTGATTAAATGTTTAAAACCTAAAAATATTTTGTTTAATTTTTACGTGAAATCATCATGTACTTCTTCGTATATAGCAGAATATACGTGGGTATAGCGAGCGACTAGCTAGTATTGCGAACATTCCTTGTTTTTATTATATCGTATGTAGTAGACTAATAACGAACAAGGTCTGTTTTTCATATCGTCTTCTCATATTTATAATTTTAATATGTATGTACCTGATGCCGTGACGTAGAAGAAACATAAATTATTTGGTGTAATCATGCTAGATTTTACAATAAATTTAATACAATTTTCAGTCGTCCCAGGACATTAAATTTTACACAATTTTTGTTCATGTATTCGCATTCATATCTGGTCCAAATTTCGTTTTGGAGAATTTATCTGCAGGAATTACGATTTGCTGTAAAAGAATATTTCTTAACATTGAAACTGTTGGATATTGCAAAAGAAGGATATTGTTATCCACAAATTTGTCTTGTAGGTTAAGATCCGTGTATCTCGCAGGGTTTTTTTATTGCATTGAATCTAAATGTGTATCAAAATCACAAAAAGATCTTTACCTTTACTCGCCTCAATTCAATTTCCAACATTTTGAACCACTAATCAAAAATTAATATCGGAGAAATAAAATTTCTATAAAGTTAAAAATAAATGCAACAAAATGCACAATATCGCAATTGGATCCAGTCAGGCTTCTACTTAAAAACTCATCAAGCAAAATTCAAAGAATGCAATAAAATAAAAAGTGAAAGTTAATAATAATAAACATGCACTTTATTTGACTTGTTATACCTTGGAAAAAAAGAATATCTGCCGCTGGGGCAGCGTGCTAGCCTAATCTACGGTATAAATAATATGTACAGGTGCAGGGTGGAGTAAAATTCTTTACAATTATATCTTATCTGGTTGAAGTCGCTTAGCATAAAATCAAATACACAATTACGTCAAAATTCAGTCTAAATGAAGTCGGGATAATCTTAAAAATGTTCCAGTGTATCACAGATTCAAAGAATGGAACAGAAAAAATTGTCCAAAAAACGAAGGAGCTTCGTGCTTATGATATTCAGTTCTTTCCCGGTGCCGACCGCTCTCCTGCTACAAATTAGAGATGTCAATTTTTAGGTCCTAAGATTGAGCCGTCTCATCCAAATATGGCCCAACCTTTCTGACTAGAATTTATCGACAACTCATAAGAGAAAGTAATCTCAGCTGTTAGCATACTCAATTAACATAATGTGGGGCGTCTCACTTTTTATCTGTGGAGCGCATTGGAGATTTGTTTAAGGGACTGGCCCACCTCCACGACTAGCTTCTCGTTGTCTTGGACATTTTTGCTCCCAGCGGAACGGAGACAGCGCGACTGGGTCTCGACGCGCGTGACTAGTTCCCTAAAATGGAATTTCGAGTGGGGTGGCATTGTTTCATTGTCGGCAAATACTACGCAAGAATTTTGCAGAATATTTAGCTTATCGCTTAGTTGAAGCCATTGCGAAGCCGATATGGAATTTACTGGCATCTTCAGGCTACCTTCAAGGAGATTCACGAGTTCCAGGATGCCCTCTCGAGTGATGGTAGTTGTGGTAGCATTCGCTTGGGGGTTGGAATTTTGATTAGTCTCCGTATTAAGCTTCTGCCCGATTGGCGTAGCGTAGATGGTAAGCTTCGTGGGCTTGAGTGGAACCGCTGGCTTCTTGTTGGTTGTTTGGTGTTCTTCCGTCGTGGAGCTTGTCATTTCACTCTCCTCGCTGGAACTAACCGTTTTATTATTCTTCGTTCCTAATTTAGGCGAAAGCTGAGTCTGCTGTTCTGTCGGAGTTTCCTTCGCCTCCCAGAGCTTCTTTAAACTACTGATACTACCGGTGCTACGCCTTTTATTGTCCTCCTCCGTTTGATCAGATTTAATTGAGTTACCTTCCAAGCTCTCGCGTTTTCTGTCCTCAGACTGTATAATGTCAATTTTAATTTCAGTCTTTTTAGTTTCTTGATTTGTCACGCATATTTTCTTTTTATTATCCACAAAATCGTTGTCCGTTTTGCCATCCCTTTCATTATCCCTCTTACTACTATCATCTGAGCTATCTTGCTGCTGGCAGTCATTATTATTCTCCACCTTCCTTAATCGCGACTTAAAGTCAATTATCGAGTTTGATTCGCTTTGAGGCGGAGTTTGGAGTTTTTTAGGCTCAACTTTTTTCAGCTGGGCCTTAAATGTATTAGTGTTTGCAGCATTATTTGTCTCTAGGTTTGATTTCAAAGGAGGCATCGACTTCTTGCTTATCATGGCAGTTTCATGTTTCGATAAATTCATACTTTCAGCCAGTTCCGTCACGAGCTGGGAAACTGGGTCCACCGAATTTCCGTTCTCTTTATTTGCTTCATGCATTTTTGGCACATCTTTCTTAACATGTTCAGTTCGTTCTTTAATTTCGGCCATTAGTTTCATTTCCAGTTTTTCTTTAATACTGCCTTCTTGATTTTCAGGTGGACTGCCTAAAGAGCTGCAAGAGTCCGTGGATGGTTCACGCTTTCTTAAACTAACTCCAAACCGAGAACTAGCTTCCTCTACGCTTGGAGCCGTATTCGATACATCGTTGTTAACCGGAACTGGAGGCGGTATTGGAATGGGTGGTGGAGCCTCAGGTATTTTTGGAATATTTATTTCTGATTCATTACGCATTTCAAATTCTTCTGGCGGTGGTGGAAGATCAAGTGGAGGCGGTGGAAATTCTAAATCTGCAAGAGTTGGCTGTTGAGATCTTTTAGGGCTTCCACTAGAACCTCGAAAAGATGAGAAAGTCATCATGGTACCATCAGTGGTCGTACGATGCCTTTGCAATTTATTCAAACTAGCCGAAGCACTATTTGCCATTGTAACGCCGCTTGAGGAGTTGCTACGAATCATTTGCGGTTGAGTCTTACAAATATTTGTATTTCGTGTTAAAACACCATTCGTCCCAATAACGGGCGGCGGTGGTATATCTTGATTAATATTGTTACTTCCACAACCTGGTGGTGGATCTTGCTGTTCTAAACTCTCTAGGTAGGCGCCAATTCGCGCTACTTTTGGTAGAGTCCCATAGCGATTAATCGCGCGCTTTACGTTCATAACTTCTAAGGCGCCCACAGTAACCGGATGGCTTCCGACAGGGCCGCCGACGATGTGATGATGATGGTCATTGTTCGATTTTTGTGTTATATGTTGCTGCGATCTCTTACTGTTTCTTGTTTCTAAGCCACGATTTCCCATTACTGGTGTCGGTCGCTTAAACGAACTGTGTTGAGTTTTATGATGACCTACGAGCTGGTGTGACATCTTATTTTGTTCCATTGTCTCACTATCAGATCCTATGTTCATTTCAGTATTATCATTTTCGGAATCTCCACGGCTATTGAAACCTCCGATGTCTCGCGATAAGCCTGAAATGTTGTAAATTTTGATGAGAAAAATAAAGAGACTAAAAAGCGGAGATTATATTTATGAAAAAGGATTCAAAAAACTGAATTAAATTCAAACGTTAGTCATATTAGTTTTTTTAGATTTGAATTTTTTGTATCATATGAGCTTATTTCAAGCGTTTTATATTCATTGATTTTAAGATTTTAATAAAATATTAATGGAAAGGTGTAATTGAATACTGTTTTAGCTCCAGTAATAATAGTTGACTTGAACTGATCTGTACAGTAAAAAAAATCGTAAAATTGGTCGCTAATTACTTTCGTAACATTTTAACTTGTTTACTTTCTTAGGATCTTAAATTTTTATGACTTGTAAAACATTTACAAATGAATTTCATAATTAGTACATCGTTAAAATAGCCAGAAGGCATTAGGCAAAATTTACGCTCATTGACACCAAAATACTTTAAAGGAGAAGAGCTTCATCGCAAACATTTAGAATTTAGACCTATAAAAACGTAACAACTAATCGTGCAAACCCACAGCACACCATTCGGTCGTAAATCAGATTAGTGAAAAACTATTAGTGGAATGCGCGAGACAAGCAAAAGTTTACCATATACCAAAGTAGGTCTTACTTATAGGACAAATACCTCGAAATAGAATATCGATTATAAAACTACTGCAAGAAGATGATTTTTTTATAGTACCATTTGTGTTGAGTTCGTCCATATTCTTTCCGTCGTCGTCTCTATACGTGGAGTCCCTACTCGACGAGAGTAAGCTTTGAAGAAAGTTTCATTTATCGTACGAAAATGTACTGACCGAAGGAATGTCACAGACTTACCTAGTTCTTTTGGGTGGTGCTGGTGCTTGTTTTCCCTGTTTATTTGTTGTGCGACGCATTTGTACATTACCTTTTCCTTGACTTGAAAAAGTACTCAATTTTGTTGAGGTTGAACCTGTTTCTGTAAAAATAAAAAAAAATTATGCCAATCAAGGCTACAAATAAAGTTGTGGTAAATTACCAGACATAGGCGTGCTCACTTGTTCGTGATGAGAATGCGTACCCATTTGGGGTTTTTTGCCCATTTGCGGTGTCAGACTTGATTGCGATGCATTCAATTGCTTCTCTACGGCCTCCGTAATCGATGACTCCTATAAATCAGTGTAGGTGAAATAAAGAAAAAAAAATGGAACATTGTATGAAATTACCTGAAACATATGTTCCAGAGCGTGATGAATACTTTTGAAGGTGGGTCTGTCCTGGGGATTCCATTGCCAGCATTGCCGCATTAAGTCGTATACTTCAGGTGGGCAGCCAGGTGGTTTCTCCATGCGATAGCCTTTTTCTAACTTATGAAAAACATCTGTTAAATCGATACCAGGGTATGGAGACATTCCATATGTTGCAATTTCCCACAGTAGAACACCAAAGGCCCAAACGTCCGACTTTGTACTGAATTTGTTGTACGCTAGACCTTCAGGAGCTGTCCATTTTATGGGAAATTTTGCTCCCGCATGTGCCGTATAGGTATCGTCACGCATTAAGCGTGCTAGCCCGAAATCAGCAACCTTAACTAATTTATTATCACCTACTAAACAATTCCGTGCGGCTAAATCTCGATGTATATAGTTCCGGGACTCTAAGTAGCTCATTCCCGACGCTATTTGGGTTGCCATGTAGAGGAGGGCCACTGCATCTAATGTCTCTCGACCAGCGGATCTTAGGAAATCCAGTAAATTCCCATGGCTCATGAATTCAGTAATAATATAAAATGGTGGCTCGCGCGTGCATACACCTGAGAGTAACGAAAATTCATTTTTAGCTAGCATGCAAATGGACGAGCAAACCTATGAGTTGAACGAGATTGGGATGCTTCATTTCCTTCATAATTGCAGCCTCCTCGAGGAAATCTTTGAGGGCCATAGTGTCCTCTTTAAGAGTTTTCACAGCCACCGTATTCCCATACCTTTTCCAAATGGCCTCATAGACCTCGCCATATTGTCCGCCACCCAGTTTGTGCTTCATTACGATGTCTGTACGGCATATTTCCCATTCATCAGGTTCAGGGCTCAGTGGAAATACTGTTGGTTTATTCTGCTTTGGTGCGGGGTATAACAAAGGTGTTATTAAGCCATGCCCTTCATGGGGAACACTATGGTGATGAACCAACTCTGCTAACGTATTAAATTTAGCTTCTGCGGTCACATACACTTTGCCATCAGAGTCTTCTGAGATTCGATAGTGGTAGACTCGTCCTTCATATCTGTGAAACATCAGTTATAAAAACCAACTATTTATCAAATATATTGTTAGTTACAAGTTACCTTAAACTAATACTACGCTGACCTGGCGAGCTTTCGCTTTCGCGTACTAGAAAACTACCATTGATGCCGGAACTGAGTAAATATTCGGCCGCATTTCGCGATATTGGCCCATGGTACCATGAATGCTTTTCAAGAGAATTAAGAGGAGTTACATAGTTTGAAGGAACCCAGCCAACGTTTCCCGAATCGGAATGTGCTTCACACCACTCTCCGGATTTATTGTATGATAAAATTCGAACCTGCTCCCCTTTTTTCAGGCTCAATTGATTTTCTCCGCCAGCAGTGAAATCATAAAGAGCTACAAATAACTGGGGATCATCTTCTTCCGGTCCAGGGGCTAGGAGGTTTTCTTTCGATGTCCATCGATGAGCAGTTTCAAATCCTGATGTTGATGTGCTTGGTCCCTGAGTAATACTTTGTGTATTGTGTAGACTCTCTTGGGGTTGCGATAATATTTCTGTGTCTAAAAGTGATTGGCCAGTTCCAGGTGGAATGTGTGGAAGCGGTCTTGATTGGAGGAGAGCCTCTGAAAAAATAAAATGCAATTGTATGACATAAAATAATTGCTTTTAACGAGTACAGAGTACGAGTACAATTTGTTAATAATATTTGAATTTAAAATATATCTATCGGTTTTATACATCTAGACAAGAAAAATTTTTTCTAAAATTTCAAAATTGTATACTAATTTCTTAACGAAATTTGATTATTTAATCACGCGAGTATAGAACGGTTGAAACCGCGATACTAAATTTTACGGATATTCTTGATTGCAATTGTAAAGAATAAAGAGTAGAATATTGGGAAATTTAATACATTTTTCATTACATTTCCATACAAAGATTTAATTAAACGCGTTTTTCTTAAGACCATATTTTAATTATCAAAATTAATCTGGATAAAAAAAATAATGTTTGATAAGATATATTACAATCGATTCTAATTTCGAATCCAGTGGAAATTTCAAAAAATCTAGATTCTAAAAGTTTATATATTATACATTTTTATTTGAAGAAGTTAATTTTACCTTATCTAGAAAACCGAATTGTAAAATCGTAATCAGTTCAAAAAGTGGTTTCAGAAATGCAATCATGACTATTGGACCATTTAAAATAGAAAAACACATAATATTTTTAAATATTTATTATGAAATAATTTTTTTTAAAATATATAAAAAGAGCATAAATAAAACGATCTTTATTAAAGTTAAATGTTATATTCGCCCTTTTACTTTAAAGAAATACAACCTTGTTGTGCAATACGAGAGAAGTCAATGTGCTTTACACATGCCGTTCCCTATTTAAATTTATTATTTGTGTCCAAATTAAGCAGCTAAACTAACAAAACAAAGTACTTCTCAGCATAATTTATAACACGATACTTTCCAACAACTCGGTCGATATCAACAGTGAGTCACAGATCATCCGAATAGTGTCTGATATAAAAAAGCCAAATAATATCCAATTTTATTACGGGTGGTTTCGTGCACCTCCTGTAAAAACATACAGATTATAGAGCAATTTGCAGAAAAGAAGTGTTTCAGAACCATCTGCTAATGGACTCAGTCATATATCTCATACTATGTAATAATACAACTCGTAAATGCTAACTGGAAGCAAACAGAAGTCACAGTTGATGTGAAACGACAAATATCAGGTATTTCCGGGCAAGCAGAAAATAAATGATAATCTCACTCGCCAGTTACTAAAGTGATCACAAACGCCGTACAAAATTAAATTCCATTAATATGACTTTGGTCAATTCGATTACATTTATAAAAAATTCAGTCACCTACAAATTTAATCAACACAAGACGAAGGGAAATAATTTCCCTCAATTTTGTGGAAATTCGAAAGTGTCCTGAGAGGTTGATGTACTGAGAAGTTCCTTTTGTTTCCAAGTATTTACTTTCAGTGCATATATTAGCATAAATGGAACAACTCACTGGAGTATAGTGAGCATAAACGTGGGGGGAACGGCAGGGGTTCTGTAACCCAAATAACCTCATCATTCAATCAGAGTGAGCCCATTAATTAGAAGTAAAAGTAAGTTTGCAATAAGTGGTTCGGGGGCTGATGATGACGAATAACCCTTAATTTTGACTTGTTGGCCTGTCTTTATTTTGGAAAAGATATGCTATAGACATGTACTTACGGCTTATGATTTGATTAGAAAAGTTTTTATTTCAACTTTGGAGGATATTCATGTCTAAATAGTTGTTTAACTTAGTGTTTATAAAGAGAAATTAAATTTGCATATAAAAACTTGTCTTTTGTTATGTAAAGTCTTCAAAAAAAGCGCTTCATAAGTAATTTAATTTAGTCGTTATATTTATATTGCCATCAAATGCATTAAAACGCTGAATTTACGACCGCTATCAAACAATGGAACCATTTTGCTCTTCACGCTTCACGCTAAATAAACTTTTCTATTCCCGCCGAAAAGATTTTGATTGAGTTGACTAATTTCTTAAATTGCCTAACATTAAAATTGTCTTTCGGGAAATGAAAGTGCCAAGGGTACAATTGCATTGTCCATTCAAACGTAACAGTCTGAATGATGCATTTGTTCACTACTTCGTTTATTTCTAGTGCAGAATTTATTCGCTTGTGTTCGAGACTAAAGGCAGAAGTAGGCACTGACGGTTCTTAAATAAATTTTATAAGGTCATTTGAATAATGATTAAAGAAATAAATGAGAAGTTTTTTACGCTTTGAAAATGATTATTCAAGACAAAAAAAGGACAACCGTAAAAATTAATTTGGAGGACAATTATGAGTGTTATGTTAACTAAATTAATCGCAAATGCTTTAAGAAATAACCCGTTTTTAGATACGAACTTTTTAATGCTGCCATAACTCGTAAAAGAAAATGAAGCTCCTACAGAATCACTCACCCCGTCCGACCTTACACTCATAATTTTTTGGGTTAAATAAAGTTAAGAAGCCACAATTTATTACAGTATAATATATAAGATTAAAAGGCCGAATGTAGAAAATATTTTCCAATAAATTTTGAGGGGCCTACCTTAGGTACCTCAGAAAACCATATGGGATATATTTTGAAAAAGGTCTCAAAAACAACTAAAGAACGACTAGAATTAGTCTGAAACATTTTTTGACTACGAAGAGTTAAAATTAATAAGGTTTACAATGGATTACGTCTAGACCAAAATGACCCGGATGGGATAGAAACAGTAATTTTCATAAGTAACTATAAAAGTAGGCTTCAAAAAGAAAAAAATATAACTATTAAAGAATTATTATAAGAAACTTGTACTACGGCGTTCTGTTAATTTAATTTTCTTTATACCTATCTAATTATAGCTATGCATAGATTCAACTCCAAGAGTAAAGAAATTCTTCCTTTACAAATATTGACAAAAAAACCACTACATTTAACTATTTATCCAAAGTTGGATCTAAAGTAATTCTCAAATATTATAAAAAATGCATTCGTCTCTCTGACAACTTACTACAGAAAAGTGTCTAGTTCGAGCAGGAGCAATATCCTGGATTGGCACATTTTTCCAAGTGGAACTTCCATCCGAGACGGAAAGTGATTTTCTCCGAAGTCCGAGATTTTCTATTTCCTTTTGTAATTCACCTTGATGCACTTGGAAGAGTTTTTATTGATTGGACTGGAAATGGGAATGTCCTTTTAAAAATAAATGGCAATCAACGCATACGTTGAACTTTTGTGTACAGAATGTTTCCTTTTTATTAATCACTATCCCCCGGATAAAAGAGGAATTCGTAAATCCTCTTCCAGACACAATGGCCTCACCTAAATGCAGTTACCACCCTCGCAGTAGCACACAGACGTATCCAGATCCCTATACCGAGTGCAATGGTGGCGACGTAAGCACGAGGTTTTCACAATGCCGAAGAACTTGTACATTCGTTTACGCAGATGTTCACAATGAGAAGGTCGACGACAACAACAACGGGGATAGTCTGAAATCCCCAGGAGCATTCATGCTTCGTCCTGAGTCCTGAGGGAGCAGTCCGAAAGGAAGACAAAGAAATCGACTGGTTGATCGTTGGAAGCCATGGCGCATCTCGCATTTCAAAATTTCTGGATTTCACCTCTTCCGCTCAATTTTTATGCTGAGCTCTGCAATTATGCTGAAATTAATCGAAGGGGCAAGGTAGAACAAGAGGGAAAAAGTTCCCACCGGGAAACAAATCGGAGACACCTTTAATTACTGGAAACAAGCAAAGTCTTGGATTTGTGCATGGATTTTTACTAAATAATTTTCCCGCTGAGTCATTGACTTTTTTATCGGGGTTGTTTTCCTTTTGATATTCCAGGGTTTTCTTTAATTTGAGTATCTGTGGACACGTAATAAAGCAATTTACGTGTGATACCCCAACATGCCCTACGCACGTTCCTAGGTTAACCCGAGGGCGTATGAATAACAATTTCATGAATGTTCTCTTCCTTGTGTCACGCGGAATGTATGTAATAAACATTGAGGGAATTTCTGGCTTCAAAATGAAACTAAAGCACTAAATGGCTTCCAGAATTAGATAAATGCTTCTCTAAATTACACTAAGATTGAAAATAGAAATACGCAAAACTTATATTCTATTCTGAGAAATACTTAGAGTCTTGCTAATTATTCTGCGGGAATAATTAAAAGAAAATCTGAGTTCACATCAAAAGAAATCACGCACAGCACAGTTCAACGCCTTTCTAGACTTATAAAAAGCCACTGCTATTTCTAAGTACGTGTAAGCTTTTTGTCGAACTGTAATAGTTTTGCAACAAACTTTAATTTACAGAAGTTTTACTTCGAAAATGACACTTAAGTTCATCCGTTTGAATTAAGTTGACAAAGTAAGAAGGTGAAGCAAAATAGCCAAATTCTATTCTAATTGAAAGTAAAGCAAACCCAAACTATAGCTTACCATTATTAATTTGATAGCTTATTATTAATTTAAAATCGTGTTATTCTGTGCAAATAATTTCCCAATAGATTGTCTTGTCGGCTTGCGATTAAAAATGAATGTAGACTAACGAAATACAATTTTCCCCAAGCAAAGCAAATACAGTTCTTCTATAACACGGTAGATAGGTTCCTAGAAAACCCCGTGTTCTGTGAAACCGTGTTATATGAGACCAAGAGTACTTACAAGAAGGGGGTTAGGTTCCGAAAGCTTATTAAAAACAAATATTTCTTTTCAAATTCATTCAAGCAAATTCGTTTTTATTAAAGATATTAATATATGTATGTTACAAAATTTTTCATTCCAGCATTTCCTTCCTTATCACTGCTCGGTACACACAAACGTGCACGATTTTTCATTTGAATCAATATCATCTTCACAATCTGAATCCTTTATATCATTTGAGTCTTCTGCCCTCTTTAAAAATCTGTAATTTTGGTTTGTTTGCTGGTCACCTTTGTTTCACAAGGTCGTTGCACATTTCCTGATATGAACATTTTGCAACCTATGTGTCCATAGTGTGTAATTTATATGTCTGAATATATACGTATAAGGTAAATAATAGATGTGCAGTGTTATACGAGAATTTCCGTAATTTCATTATCGTATTAGAATGAAACGGTGTTGTAGGTTAAACAAGGATTTCCGCAATTTTCTTATTGTGTAAAGGCGAAACTGCGCTGTAGGAGGGTACTGTACTCATAAATAATTAAATTAATGTAATAAAACGAATTCAAAAATATAAAAAGATAGACAAAATCTAACAACACAACATTTTGTATATGCTTAAAAGGCATTGTTTTGGTCTCCATAGTATTGTAAATGCATGCAACTTAAAACGAAAAACCAATTACAAATACATCGCATAATAATTTACATGTGTTAATTTATCCAAAACTAAAAACATATGCACATTTCGAAACTGTAGAAAAATCTGAGACTAGTAAGTATAAGTATTGCATTGATATAATTCCGTTGACCTTGGAGAAAAATCAAAAGGATCAAAAAAAAAATTGAAGGTGAAATTTTGCAGTCTGTTTAATATTCCACAGCAGTGAAACAAAAAGTTGAAGGTCAAAAGTGTTTTTCTGGAAAAACTTTGAAAGTGCAATCATACAAAATCAATAAACCGCGCACTGCAGAGATGCAGCCATTATCTTTGCAATGCTAAATGCTCACAATACAGTAGGCTAGGAGAGGTGTGATCTCTTCTTCCTAAGCAGTCCAATTAGCAAATGCACGGCGGTCAAAGAAAGTGATTCGCTTGGGAGGACACAATGAATCCATTAGCGCTTTTTGGTTTTCCGGTTGGCAGTTCCTTTTAACGCATGTTAAACGACTTCACATGAAATTGGTGTGGTGCGGATGTAATCAAATTCCCGAAATTTATTCCTCTATGGCATCATCCGTCCCTCTACGTATTCCTCTGCGAACGACCTTAGGAAGAAATGAGTTCTCAGTTTTTAGTTCCCACTCATTATTTTCTGCTTCTTCGGGCTTCAGTTGATAACGAGAGCAAAGGAGTGTCGCATTTTCTACACGGACGTATATGCCGTATGCAATGCTCCATGCCCTCTCCCAGTCAAACAGTGAAGCATTCAAGATTTATTCTCATTATTATCGTAGATTGTAGCGCTCAGAAGGCGCAACTGGCACAACTGGCCTGCGTGAGAAAATTCCATCTCTATGGAATTCTTCTCAACCAGATTTCATTGCAGGTCAGTTGGTCTCTTGTTTCAGTGATTTCGTAAAAAAACCAGCAGACGACAAGATCGGCCAGCCCCGGGGAATTAATTGAATACACCAGCGAAGCAAGAGGTGCATCGAGCTGCACATCGCAATACAATACAATACGTCTCCACTTTGTTTACCTGGCTCCATCTGTCGGCATGTACATGAGACGGATGTGTGAGGTACCCCCGGCATCTCCTTGCGGCTTTCAAAATCTTGCTGTCTTGAACTACACCGAACACGTTTGCGGTCTTGTCCAAACTTCCTCAAAAACCGAAGCGCTCAATTAACCTTGGCCATAACTTAATTATTTAAAAAGTGGCAGAAATGCAAAAATCAATTACCGGCGAGAGTGCGAACAGTGAATAGTCAGACTCGGCTTCTTGTCCGCAGACGCATTAAAATTGAGTGTAATTTAACGCCATGCCACGCCAGTCCCTCATTTGCGCTGTTCCAC
This sequence comes from Proctacanthus coquilletti, assembly GCA_001932985.1. Taxonomy (NCBI): domain Eukaryota; kingdom Metazoa; phylum Arthropoda; class Insecta; order Diptera; family Asilidae; genus Proctacanthus; species Proctacanthus coquilletti. Next base: position 883,947 of record MNCL01000052.1, on the reverse strand, counting down.
TACATAAATGCCCTAGGTCTGGTAGAGGCTGAGACTAGAGGTTCGAGCCTCTTGCTGAAATGCTTCTTTCATTCAGTGGGGCTTCAGCAGTTTTTTCCTTTACGGAAAGTAATTTAACCAGATCTTGAGCAACTTTTTCCCATTGGCAAATAATTACTTAGCTTTCGTGCTGGGACTTAAAAGAATTGAAAGAAATCTTAGCGGAATTATGCTGGTGATGGCGAATAAAAAAACTTATGGAGCACCCGTCCACAACAGATGGTGTGATGAAAACAGAAATATTTACCATTTTACCATCTGCATAGTCGAGGCAAGATCCGAGACGTTCTCTTATCACGCTAAATCGGGTGTCACTCCATTTTAGTGATTCCATTCCCATCTTCATCTGCACGCCCGATAAAAATATCTCCAAAGCTTTTAACCAGATTAAACGACACCATGTTCGCCCTGCACTTTATCTGTAAAAGTCCTTATTAACGGGGGCACTTCATATTAATTAATTGGAATCGAAAATCTTTCTTTTTCCATGTGAAATTATATCGAGCAGATAACTGCGATAGACGACTTTGTGGGTCCATTGACCTAAGAGTATGCTCCTAGATAGACGTTTTATGGAGGAAATCTATAGTCATAGTTTTTCAAGTTTAAAACCTGAACGAATAAAAAGATGCTCTTACTCGCACTGGAGCTAGGAATTTAATAGCATATTTTTTGCACCTCCACTAAAATACTGAAGCATAAAATGGTAAAAATAAACTATAATTTGTAAATATTATACTTGGACGGCAAATATTGGTGTAATTTAGTACTCATCTATAAATTATTAAAAGTAGGAAACTTGCTGGACTGGTCGACATTGCTTTTTACACTGAAACTTAAAAATTTTTTTCTCAAAATTATACAAATCAAACATAAAAAGGGAAGCGTAATAACCCCAAGTATACAATATACAAAAATAATAATAAACTGTACGTAAATATGCAAATATAGCTCACGAATGCGAATTATAGTTCACGAAACAAAAAAAAGTTCTTTTCAAATCGTTAACCAACGTATGTAATGAATTTTTGAATGAGACTTTTGGTTTCCCAAAGTCGTAATGGATGTTTGTAATTTTTTGAAATTAATTCTTTATATGAAAACCTTTAGTATTTTTTCGAAGTTAAAATGTTAAACCGATAAGTTGTTGTTTTCTGCATTCTCCTCAATTTTTCTCTTTTCTCTTGTGTAGTGTGACATGTTACGTGTCGTGTCAATCGAAATCAAAACTATTCGATACATTACGGCGACATAAAGGCTGCATTCACTCCAAATTCCGTATCGATCGGTTTACTATTTGAAAAGTATTATTAAACGCACTATGAGCTTTATATTATTATTATTAAAAAAGAAAAAAGATTTACTTTAAACGTGTGTGTGGGAGAAAATATACATGCACGTAAATAAAACGAAATCAAAATGATCAATAGTTATATTATCGTTTTAAAAATATATTAATAAGTGCCAAGGATAGTTTTTTGCTTTCGCTGAAAAGAGAAGCACGAAATAAACAGGAAGAAATATAACATATGATACATATTTGATTAGTTTTAGGAATAAAAACGAACAGAGGTATATCGTGGGAAATTCCAAAGAGAGACTTTGTTTCATAAATTGAAACAATACTTTTGAAAACGTGGGTTACTTTTGAAATGTTGGTTGCATTATATCACTTTTACTGTTTTCGACTAGAAAAATTAATCGGGCGCGTAACCATTCCACGGGAAAGTGACATGCTTAGCTGATGAAATATGTTAAACACTGCGGAGCCTATATTTAGCCAAAGCTATTTATGTACCAATGATGGAAGCCTAAGACGAACGCAACGGGTAATTCAAACTGGAGACGAGCCTACTTCCACCACATTGTCTGCCTTATTTTAAATCCTCTTTGATTGAAATAAAAAAAAATTATGCGGGAAATGTTTTCGGCTCGAGCAAGGGAAGATAATTGAGAAACGGGTGATGTTCGTTCAATAACTATGATGGCAACAGGAAATCGATTTCAATATAGGAAAGTGAAAGGTTTCCGACTGTACCTACTCTGTAATACAGAGTTCTTGAAAAGTTTAAAGGGTTCGTCTAAATCATAATTTGTAAACAAAACAAACATATCATCAAAACAATGCTGTCTACTTCAAGAGGAATTTCTGCCGGATTCATCTCAGAAATGAATCATAATATCAAAAGACCCTCACCAACATGAAAAGTTGTAAACAAAATTTAATAAACAACTCGAACTTTGTGCATACATTTTCTTACGGGGACCGCACACTAGAATACCTGTGCCCCTGCTAATTTCCGGCTAGCACAATGGAGTTTCCTTGAAACACATTTCAAAGTTCAAAATTGTTCCCAGCAACGTGCACGGGGTTCAGTGCGAAAATGATTTGCCACTCTGATGCGGCGACGTTGCGACTTACGACCCGTAGTTGGTGTACTACTGAATATAAAACTTTACTCGGTTTTATCACAACGTTCGCATCTCGCTCCGTAAATTTTTTCAAATATAAGCCGAGAATGAATCCAGCTATGACTACCTACACCTGCCAGACGCAGAGCATGCTAACTTATTCGGGCTCGTTCATGTTTATTGAATAGCTGTAGGTTTTCAAATACCCCAAGCGGAAGAGACTATAAAAACTTTTCTGCGAATTATTACAATTAGTCATCCTTAATTACTTGGAATGATCTTTAAGGCGATCGTTTTTACTCGCTACCGTATTTCCTCAGCCTATTCTCATGTTTTTAATATCCACTATAGTATAATGTTAATTCTATCAGTTAATTACTAGTTGGAGTTTTTCTATTTAAATTTTTAATTTTTTTTTTTTTTTTTCATAGAACACACTTTTATTTTCTTCTATATAAAAATTAGAGTTTTTTTCGAATTTAAAAGTAGCTAGTAACACTCAAACTTAATTTACTTTATATAATAACAATTAAATATACAATTCTATAAAAACCCTCTTACATATTTCAAAAAGAATAACGAAATCGAAATAGAATAGGAATATGTTATATCTTTTATAACAAGCTTTTATGATTTTTTATTGTAATTAATTTTATTAAGCAAAAATTATTATATATGTATCATAACATACAATGTGAAGAATATATTCGTAAAAAGAAATATAACAATTCACCGGTGTCCTTGTAAACCTTATACATACATTTTTTACAATGAAGAAGTACAATACAAATATAATTAGATTTTACGATTTATTACTCCCTACCAAAGATGTAATACAATTTTTAATACGTAAAATATATTAACTTTTAGTTCCTACGTAAAATAAGTGTGAAAATTTTTTGCTTGTTCTTTTCTTTAACCTAAATAAAATACAAATTTGTCAAAATCTGAACGAAAATTTGTTCGTTACTGAACTTTACAAAAATATTTCCGTAGAAGCGTTGTACTTATTTTAATCATTACTTTTATTTCAGTCTTTAATGTATAAATCAGAAGTATTTAATTTTTTGCAACGTGTTTTAGTATGCGAGAAAACACGTAATTTATTTAATTCTAATCTCACAAATAGATTGTGCTAATCAGCGTAGATACCATCGCTGTCAAATCACATATAATTCACACATTGTTTCAATTATATACATTACATACAAAAATTATCAATTTAAAAATGCTTACTTTCGAGCGACGGGAGAAAATAAAAAATATTGCGATCTGATGTCCGCCGAAAGTGCCTAAACCAAGATACCAAATTAAATATAATTTCTACAACCTCACAATTTAGGGCAAAACAAAACGATGGTTCAAAAACATTCCAGTAAATTTTTTAACCCTCAGTAATAGTTACGATTTATATACTTAATAATACGCCATAATTAGTTTCTACTCAAAAGTCGGATCCTCAGGGTCGTTCTATGAATATCTACCGACTTCTAATACAAGCGTTGACTTTACCAGTAGTTAGCGGGTAAAAAGGCAAATATTAAACTTAATTCTTCTGAATAAATTACACCGAAAATAATGACATATTTCTTCTGATAAATTTTGAAACTACTACGTAAAAATTCCATAAAAATTAAAACGCTATGCCATAATTTAAAGATCGGCTTGGTACAGAACAGATTTTCGCCAGAATCTCACAATCATTGTTGTTTTAATAGGTCGGCACTTTCTTAGAAGCCATTTGCTTTTATCGTGATTATAACACAAATGCGATTTCAACATTTTTAAGTGCAAGTAACCGCGTGCTCGCTTTACGTTGAAAAGTTGCAGAGCAATCAAAAAGCGTTGAATGAAATCTACGCTGAAATCGACAAATATCGGATAGAGGAAATGTTGTTGCTTCATGGACTACTATGAATTACCTACATTTTCCAGAGACATGATTGTGATCAAATTTATCATGCTGGCTTTTTCCGAAAGAGCCATTAATATACAAAATCCGCTATTGACTCGCATCGGTAACACCGAGCGTACCTGTTTACCTCCAATCGCTGTGAATATAAAAAACAATCTCCTGAATGATTAAAGACGTGATGTGCAAATGGGAACCAGTCGGAAAATGAATTTTGCAAAAAGAGCGCCTGATGCATCCCGGGATGGGAGTGAATTTACAATTATAACAGTTTTTGCTGAGTGGACTCGAATCGAATAGTCGGTTTCATCCAGTACGACGGTATCGATTCAGTTCTGAGTTCTCAATAACTACATAAGCACGAAACCTCATTTACCGAATTTTGATGTAGAAACAGAAAAACACATTTCAATTCGCCGAAAACCGGCTACCACACGTACTTTACATAATCGCCATTCGTCCGGAAAAAACATCCTGGGTTGCATCCGTGGCCTTATGGACACCCCAGAGAGTGTTTTCAATTTTCAAAGGATAGTCAAGCCCGCATTCAACATGCTCCTTTCTGCCGCAATTGATTGAGCCAAAAATGAAATGAATTACTTCCGCAGCAGTTTAGAATAAAAATATTCGGGAGAACTACTATACGTTGCGACCACGGATTCAAAGTGGATTATCCTGAAGATTTCCGCCCGATACGATCTCGATGATTCCGACTGCGGACGTGAATTCAAAAGGAATTTCTCGCCATGACGGCACATTCGTTTTCTCACTAAGGTGAAACTTAACACCGCATCTGGCACCCGGCGTTATTCTTTTATTGTCGCAAACAATCGTTAATTAGTTGTGTGTTTTGTGTCTTTAGTTCTAGACTAGAGCTGGGAGCTGAGAGTCGAGCGCCCTTAGCCTTAGCTTGTTAGCTCTTAGCTTCTACAGAGAATTTCCCGGTCGGCTCCTTGTTCTGCCTAATGAGAATTTTCCCCCGGGGAGTTGAACGTAAGACGTCAACAATGCAAATTTATACTTTATGGAGTAATTAAAGGCAATGAAATCTTTACACCTTATAACTGTGCCTTGAATTTATCACAGACGCCGTCTTGAGAGGCACACCCCTCATCTGCTGGCCACATATGCTCCTTAAGGAGCCAATTTCACCAAATTGTTGAATCCTAGTGCAAAGTGCAATTGGCCCGGTTGGCAATTTTTAAAAACCATCACCGGTTATATCATGGTCATCCACATGAGAACAACTCGGCTAGAGTGAATTTCATGAAATTCCTCGCATGTCATGGCAGTGCTGCTGGAATTGAATTCGGTGCCATGATTAACAAGATGAATGGGATTTCGGTAGAGCACATGTGCGCAAAAGAAAAAAATGCCTGCTTATACAAATGCTGCTTTTCGCAGTTGACTGATCTCTGTGTTCTAACGTGCTGAAAGCACACAGCATCACGGTCTCTGGACCATTTGAGAGTAGCCTCCTTTTGTTGTTCCCATCACAGGCGCTCTCAGTTGATTTTGTACAAACCACTTAATCCTCGACCTTTAATTAAATTGAAATGGTCGTGCCATTGTGTAACGAGACTTAGTTGCAATTATGCCAATATAGAAAACAAGATCGTCAATTTATTAGCACAATCTGTTGAAAGCTTTCAAACCTTTAGCCTCTAATTGTGAGTAAACCATAAATCAATAGAAATGGGCAACAAACCAAAATATACCGATTTCTAAAAATGAGATATACTATCACTTTCATTTCAACAAATCCAATCCATTGGACAATCCTCCTCATTGCCCACATTTTTCCTTTAAATATTTAACTTTCGATTTAAATTCTTCCAAAACAAAAATGCCGATAGAATTACCAAAATGATGTCATCTCCTAAAAAGGTAAGCACCCACTTGTTTAATAAAGCGTAACTAAATAGAGGAAATGCGAGGAATGACTACTCTCTTTTCCGGAAGCATGTTTTGTTTTACATCGGCAAAATCCTAAACATCGTTTTGCTTTAACTAAATCATTTTTGCTTCAGCTAGATTGCTCTGAAAGCACTCAGATGGTCGTTCAACTCATTTGATGAATTACCTGCAAAGCTCTTGAGTCAACAGTTCGGTACTACAACGTTTAAGATTCGCATAATTATGCTTATGCATTTCACATTGCTAAATTCATATATTGCAATATTGCAGACCACATTTAAAATGATTATTATTTATTTACACATCTATTGTAAAAATATTTATTTTTGGTAACATGAAAAATGACGTTCCCCTCTTGTAACATCGCGAAATTACTCGCAACAAGCGTTGAACAGAAATGCGAATAAAAAGCCAATACATAATCATTCCTTCAAGAATATTCCAACTTGATTGGGTGCAATGTCTAAATTAATTTAAGTAGTATTCAAATAGAGTTAAAGCATGTAAATTTTTAACATGTGAATTTTTTCACTTTTCCCAAACCTTATTAAGCAGCCTCTGTGTAATAGTCCGGCGCTATTCTGGTCTAATAAGGAAAGTCTAATTGAGTTGATTTTCCATTGTTACCACATGGAAAACTGAATAACTAGTCAAGTAATCAAATGTTCATTGCATTATGAAATATTGAATATGTGCAGACAATAAAAAAATCTATATAAAAAAACAAAAGCTAATTTCAAAAGATAGAAGACATTTTTTCTATGAATGAAGTAAATATCAATTAATAGTTGAAGATATTGAATTGGAAAGGTTTAATTGCACGAAGACGAAGCCTAACCATTCAATAAAAGAGTTGTAAGAACAAATGCAATTTTATTAATATAAACCGAAAGCTTTAAATATTCATCGTTGTATATTTTATATATACCTTTTAAGTTGTTGCTACAAAAAACGACAAAGCATACTTTAAGTATTCATGAAATTAAGTAGATGTGAATAGTCAATTTGGTTGGAACAGCCTAGAAACGAAATTTACAGCGAGGTGGCATTCTACGGAAAAGGCCTAAGTTTTTTTTTCTTTGTTCCTCTAGAGGGACAGGACTGTTTCTGGATTTAGGATGTTTCTAATTCATCACACTAAGAACCATAGGGACGGGACCGAATGATCTAGAATTTCTACTCCAGTTTGTCTGTTTCCATATTAATTTCTTCAATAATATATTCCAGGAATGTACATAATATTACTTTTCTCACTATACCCTTTTTACGAAAACTATTGCTCACTGCCTCCTCTTTAGTTAATAAGCAAAAAGTGAATAATTTACTTTTCTTTTATGATTCGTATTTATAGGTGTCTTGAGATTAGATTTTCATTGTACTATCATCAAGCATCAAGGAGATGGTATAGTACACTTTGAAAAAAGACTTTTTATGGTTTATTGTTACAAAAGCTGGTTTAAATACAATAGTAAAACATTATCAAAACTTACCTATTTATTTAGTTAAAATGATTTTTCTTAAAGAATCCACAAAAATTAAATCTGCCTCCACACAACAATAATCAATTCATTTTAAAAAAAATCGTATTAAACCACTAATTTTCATGGAACATACAAATATTCATGCATTTGCATATTCAAATTTAAATACGATTGCATTTATTTTTTTCCTTTCTTTTGGAATTCTGTTCTCAATTTTTGCGAAGCGGATTGCTATTTGCATTTTTAGATTTTTAAAAAAAAGTTGTTTTTCAACTACCTTGCGTAGAATTAAATAAAAGTAGGTTATTGAAAAACGTTTATTAATCATAATAAAATAATACAAGCAACTAAACTAAAAGAAATTTCACTACATCAGATATTTTCATAAATTTCTATTTGTTTTAAATACTTACTATAGATTTTCATTTAAGAACTATGTATAACGAATATACAACAACGCACTTTTGTTAATATTCTAGTAAACAAAAAGAGATAATTAAAAGAGTAAGTTTTAAATGAAGTTTTCAAATAAAATTTCAAAAAATATATGATAGAACGAAGATGTGAGGATTTTTAAAATTTTTTTCTGTTTATTAGAAATCGATGTAATTTTTTTGGAGTATTTGAGTAAGTAGAATTTCTTTTAATAGATTATTTTATTATTTCCTTGTCATGAAGCAACTAAGCGTATGCCAAAATATATGAATTCAATTACTGATTTATAAAAATTCATGGAGGCGCTGAAACAAATTGTACCAATACATCACGTTTTAATATCTTCTGAAATACCAGAATTGCACAAATGCCTTAACATTCAGCCAACAAATGAATTGCGAAAATTCGTTAATCGTTTAAGGAAATAGCGGGCAGTGAAAGAGGCTAATCACGAAACATATGTTCGGAGATAAGCAACTTATCGACGTTGCCCAATCATTAAGAATCTCAAAACGTAATTTCCTTGTGAGTCGAAGGAAAGACTGGGTCGGCACAGGGTGATAAAGATATTTAAATTTTTCCCGGCCTACCAACAGTTGCAGTCTTAACTCTGGTGCTCTCATAAATCTTCGCTAGCCGCAAGATAATTACAGCATGAATAGTTGCGAGGAAGTGCGGGCCCCACCACCGACCAAGTAACGAATCTAACTTGGACGGGGACAAAAACAAAAAGCACTCCAATTTCCGGTCTCCCGGGTATACTCGAAATTGCTAATAAGACTCGACTGGGTTTCAGCTCAAATCACGGACCAGTCATGACAGATTTCGCATGAGTCTCCTGGGCCTCCAAATGGCAAAAAAAAGCGAAAAACGCACGCAGAGGTGCGAGCAGCCTTCACACACCCGGACTACGGAGACATCAATTTCAGTAAGCTGCGAATTGGGGGTAATTTCAGAGCCCCAAGGCGATATTCATTTCGTGGACGAAGTGGTACCCGGACTACTGGCGAATGAATGTGAAAGCCAGTAATCAGGAGAAACTTGAAAGAATCAGCAAAATACGTACCGCTGTGCTCAGTGAAAATGTTTGATCCAATTACGCGATTATCCTTTGGTACTCTCGACTTAATCCGGCTAGCGCGGAGGGTTGATCCTGCACCCAAAGCATTGCCCCCGACAATGCCAGTGCTTGCGCCTGCATTTCCCGACGACCTATCCTTGGCTTGCTGTGCCCCCATAATAATTAATCAAGAACGACACAAGACGAACTTATTCACTGGCCGACCAGTACTAATTACATCATTTCGAAGGATAGTTAACACTTATATTATTAATTTTTTCACTCGCGTACCACCGCCAGTGGCGATTTGCAATTTATTTTTGAGAAAACACAAAAAACACCTCTTTTCACTTTGGAATCCTACTCGCAAGAAGGCAAAGCCGCAGAAGTACCGACTGTTCAACGGAGATTTTCTCTGTTATATGTGGAACAGAGTCACTACTTTATACGTCTCAAATGTCCGTTGCACATATTGCTTGATCAGTTATTACTCAATTCTACAATATTTAATCGGATTTCACTGAAATTGGAAATAAGAAATTTGCTAAACCAACTGACATCTTTCCTCCATCACTTTGTCTGTGTCTGACATGTTTGACGTCGATTATTTCATTTGCTGTCTATCCGCTACATGGCGCTCTAGGCGATGGAAGGGCTCTAGCGGCTCAGTACTACCATAAACATGTTCTTTTATGAAAACAGATTTGAAGTCTTTCGAAATTTTGTGTAATTTACTTGATTATTTAACTTTATTTCGGTTTTGTGAATGAAATTAGATTTATGATAAACATTAGTATAAATTGATAATGACATTTAATATATTTATTATTACAGTAAGCCTAAAAATTATACGCACTTAGGACTGAATAAAATGAAAGCATTGTAGCATTTACCTAAGCAAAAATAAGTCAAAAATGTTTTTAAAATTTAAAGTGCAGGTGCTATATTTCTCTCTCCTTTCATTAATAATCATGCCAAACACAATTTTGTAAATATTTCCACATAATATTATATGTTCTTAGTGAATGAATTAAAAAATTTGCGAAACGTTTTGTTTTATGTTTATTATATTAAATTCCCTGCTGTAAATATGAGGTTTCATGCTGTAATATTTGAGGTTATCCCGGATATCAGAGATGACTAGATTTTCGATTAACTTAACGAATCGTCAAAAACTGTCATAATAATTTTTCAGAAAAAAGTTCAATTGGTGGATGTGGACACTTCTAGAACGATAAGTTGCGGAGGAAAATTACAAGTTATTATATAGTAAAACGGGGAAAGTGCAGAACTCGGCCGGTTTAGCGAATTTACGCTTAAATAAGTTGACTGATATGTCCTCCGATTGGGATACTGTTACAGTTCTTCGGAAAAGAGCTCCAAAGGCATCGGCATTGAAAAGTCCGGGCGCAGTCAACGCGGCACGACGGCAGGGCCTGCCCGTTGACACTCAACAGAAATGTAAATTTCTCCCTAATTCACTAGTTCTTTTATTGTTTCGACTCCTCTTTGTTTAACGAAATTGTTTCTGATTTGCTACAGCCGTGCAACCTCCAAAAACATGGTGTCAGGCATGCTCTTATTTGGCAACAAAACTTGCAAGTAATTCGACACCTGGTGTCTTTTTTGGTTTCCCGACGTCCCGCCACGCAGAGAAATAATATATTCGGTTGTCCATTAGCCCGGTTTGTCACAATTTGCATCTTACCACAAGTCCACCGTTGAAATTGCGTTTTTGAGGGTGGATAAATCGTACAAAGACGCACGATTGCGCTAATTGGACGTCGTTGAAATACTGCGTCTGCTGGAATTCGGTGCATTTTAATTTTTGCTGTATGGATGCTCACATGTATTTTCTAAAGCGAGCACCAGAAGGAAAATAAATCGTACGTAAATACATAGGATCAATTTAGAAAGCCAACAGCAGGTCTATCAATCGATAAAACACCGGCCGGTTTGGCACTCAGGCAACTCTCAGGTGACCTCAAAAATGGTTTCCATTGTTTCAGCCTCACAAACAATTACGAAATTATTATTCGGAGATCTTGTGGAATTCAGTTACCGAAAACTTGAATTTAAAAAGGATTCCCTTGGTTCATAATAGTATCCTATGAATATTTAGGACTGAGGTTCTGTTTGAGCAGGTCTAACAGCAGCGTACGCAATATAGATCTTGGAGAGCAACAGAACTTGTACATGAAAGAAGAAAATAAATTGGGGTAAAAATGTATTTGGGTCAGATCTATTTTATATATATATATATTTTTGTTTTTCTAATACTACTGTACTAGTACTCAAGAAACGACATTTCTCTAATGAAAAGCTCAATATTCCAAAATTTTCTTCTAAAATGTATAAAGGGGGAAAAACTATTTCCCTTAATCTAACGTTTTCAATAAGATGATGCCTCTAATCCTTACCAATATTGCATAAATATAACGCAATATAAATAAATAATAGAGTTGCATATTTCGGAGAGCCAATCTTATGAACGAGGAGTCCAAGTAATGCTAAAAACTACGAGGCGTAGAAACAAGGAAAGCCAGGGTGAAGCTGAATTATAGCACATATGAAAACATCGAAATGGTAGAGAACGAGAAATGAGACATAGATAATGAAAAAACGCAAGGACTTGCCGATTATATTGGCATTTTAGATTTTTATGTATAGTTGTTGAACGTGTTCAACGAAAATGAAGATCTATCAGCTATATATGGAAGGAAAGTTCTGTGGAAGATGTACAGAAGAGGCAAGCAACGATAAATGTATGTATAGAGAAACGGATTCCAAGTCCAAGATCTTAACAAGGTGGAATATCTAAAACAGATAGTAAATTACTGCTAAAACCACAGTAGAACTATTTATCCATCCACGAACAGAAGTATTTGCTTTTACAAGATTACATAAGGTTTTAAATCATATTGTATGAGGAATAAATGTTTCTGAAAAAGTGATATATATTTATATTGCGATCAAAATAGGTTAATTTTCTGGAAATTTGTAGCCAATTTGTCAAGCTGTTTAAATAAACGTAAAAAACTTGAACTTTCGGAAAGAGCTTACAAATGAAAGTGAAATAAGTGCAGATGGCAGAGTCTACATTTCTTTAGTTCGGTTTTTAAATTCAACCCAGATCATAACCAGACCCGGACTTACAAAACAATTCTTTAATTTACAGATTATCTTAATTTTGGTTATATATTTACTTTGTGGTTTTGGGCTGATTCATTTTGGTTACCTTCAAGTCAGTCGAATTGAACTCAGAAAATGAAATTTCCATTTTTGACCTTTATCATTATTTATTTATTAGTCAGACTAAATGAATGCAATTTGTATCAGAAATTGATCTATTAGTTACCTGTTTTTTCTATCTTTTTTCAGACCATTTTTTTGAAATGCAGTTAAGGATCTATTGTTTCTTATACTCCCTTGTAGGAGCGATTTCTCGCTTGTGTTACTACTAAAAACAAATTTTTGAAGACCTCCAATGAAAAGAACGTTGCAGAATAATATTTACTTTCTATTTTTGCTTAGCGAATGAGATCTATCTAAAAATTTAATTTGATTTAAGTACAGAAGAATTTATTAGTACGGTCCGTAAAATCGATTCCTTGAAAACGAAAAAGACACTGTTTTGAAAATATGGCTGAAGTTTTTGATACCCTGAGAATGCAAGTTATTCCTATCTTTGATTATTTTAACATATTAAACCTTGTATATATGACTGGTGTTTTTGAGGATTGTGACCATATATTGTTTATAAGATCAGACTTCAAGCGAAACTCTGTTGATTGTATTCATCATTATTTAAAAACGATGTAGTATCTGATACTCCTTTTCTTAAATGTGTACACAAATTTTTTTATATTTAAATTTCTATTAAACTCAATGCAACATTATTATATTTTTGCAGATGGAGCTGGAACCAACAAACAGCATGTCACTACAAAAAACACTGCCAAGCTTGATCGGGAAACTGAGGAGTTGAAGCACGAGAAAATCCCATTAGATGTTGGCAGATTGATCCAGCAAGGCCGCATGGCAAAGAATATGAGTCAGAAGGACTTGGCAACAGTATGTAGAAAAGTATGGACTGTAAAATAACCTTTTTCACCCGGACGATGAATTACAGAAAATCTGCGAGAAACAACAAGTGGTTAATGAATACGAAGCTGGAAAGGGCATCCCCAACAACTTAATCCTGGGAAAAATGGAAAAGGTCCTTGGAATAAAGTTGCGTGGAAAAGATCGCGGCAAACCCTTGGCGCCTCCTGGTAAAAAGTGAATACACTGTGCATCGGGAGGCCAAAATCAGAGCACTAAAAGCCCACGAAATCATTCATTTACTATTAATTATTACCTTTAAAAACCCTTAACGATGTTTCAAATAAATTTCTTCGTAGAGACGAGTCGAATAAAGCTGGCCCTTTTCATTCGCAATGTTGTGATGTATCGACGAGACTGGATCTTTCCGTTCTGACGAATTCTTTAAGAAACTAGTTACGAAAAGCAATATGCATCCTCGATTTATTAATTGCCATTTGTTGTACTTTAAATTCCGACTGGCATTGTGACCGTAATCTAATCTAATATAATCTTGTCTTATACACGGTTGTACGAGCTATGCGCAAACCTAGTCATAATAGAATCGATCCAGTGTCACATGTTTAAGGTCTATTGAAGCATTTTTATATACAGCTCTCGCATAAGCGTTGTTTTAATTTTTTTCTTAATAAAAGCTCAGTTTACATGAAAATTTTTGAGAGTTTCCAATGTAGTATGACCGAAAAATGGCTTTTAAATGCCCTGTATTTGACGAAGTCAATAATAATGAACTACCTTTTTAAATTAGACTCACTAAGTCAGGTGTACCAACGGAGGTATACAACAAATAAGGACAAACGGGTAAAAACAGTTGATTTCTGGTTTTACTTTGACGAGGAAATTTATTTATTATTAGAAGTAAATGTCGTTATTACTGTACGGTAATAAAAATTTACAAGAATTATCATAACACGTAGTATTGATAATTAACCATTGCCAGAAGTTTTCTTAACCTGTAGATGAAATCTGGGTGTTCTTAAAACTTTACGCATGGCAAGGGGTCTAAGAGAATTTCATTAGGTAAGAAGATCTACGCAAACAGAATTCTCAGGTAGTTTTATAACTTTTATTATTAATTTTTTAATCATAATAAAAAAAAGTAGCAATCGCGTCGTTGTGTATAAGTGATTTTAAGCGTTTTTATAAATATTTATGGCGTAGATACGAAATATTTGCCTTCCCTTTGAGAACCACACATACACTATGATTATTAAGTCTAATGATGCATCAGTTCGTTCGAAAATTCTCTTCTACACGCATAGGCTCAAACTCTTTTCCCAAGAATCCTATCAAATCTGGACGCTACAATACCTCAGTAAATTCGCTTAATCTGTTCTGTTGAAATCGTGATCTTTTTTCAAATTCCTTAGTATACCGAACATGTTTGGAGAATTTTCCATAACCAATTTTCTTTACATTTTTTATTAAGTAATGAGTATTTGGTGGATTTGGTAACAACTCCCGTTACTTTAATCTTCTCCTATCTTGATAGTAAGAGATATTAGAAAATTTTACAATAGTTCAGGGCTGCTTAGAACTACTAGGGATACCACAAAGCATGTGAGCTAATTCAACCGGAAAATTTAAAATACCCATTAAATAAAATAAAATAAATATTTATTTTAATTTTAAAAACAAGCTCTTGCTACTATATGAGCAAAAATGGGATGTCGTACGTGGTGAATCGCAATTTTAGAAATTAATTGAATTTCTCTTCAGCTAGAAAAAATCAAAACAAGCTGTAATGTAAAAATACACTCTATTAATTTTTTGAACCGAGTAAATCACCTACCAAGTGCTCAGTTACCAGATTTAAGAAAAGCCAATTAGTAGGCAGGCCTCTGGATTAAAAAACAATCTTGGGACAAATAAGAATTTAATTCGGTATTATACAAAATATTAAGGTTCTAATCCTTCCTAAGTTCAACATTCTTCACTATGATACCGCTCTTAGTAATGATGTTGATGGTCACTCCATCACCAGTGTAAATATCACGTTCAGCAGCTGAGATGAAAGTGTCGGTGATGATTGAAACCGCGCGCTCCTCAGTAATTGGGATCTTCGTGATACCTTCTTGATTCTTGTAGCCGATCTGGTTATCCAGAACTGGCTGCAGAAGGGCACCAGCAGAACCACCGGCTCGATAAGTTGTCATCTCACAATGGCCAACCGGATCGTAGCTGTACACAATACCTTTGCCGTTTTCATCAAGCCCTGCCAACACATTGGACACATAGTAGGGGAAGAATCGCTTGTGGTACATCAGGATAGATAACATTTGGGCTACGGCGTTGGTGGACATGACTTTCTGGTGCAAGTGATGGTACATCTGCATCCTGGCTGTGACTAAGCTTGTGAGGGCTAAGGTGTCACACCAGCACCCTGTGGACCCCAAGACTGTTTTGTCTGATAGCTTAAACAACTTATTTTGCTTCCGCGTGTGAATTGAATATCCACTGCTGAGTCGGGTGTCAGCCGCTATAACAGCGAAGTCATCCCCGGCGATGGCCACAATGCTCCTAAGAAAATGTTTTTTCAGTGTTGGTCCAAGTTGAGGCCATAAAACCTACCCTCCATTTGATTCGTACGGGGAGAAGTCATGTTTTACAACGCCAGGTACGTCGTATTCAGGAAAGCTCACGTTCTCAATCATTTCCTCTCAATACCTTTTCCAAGCACAAGATCACAAATTGGTTGAAATGACAATCAAAAATCGGAGGTAACAGAAATGAAGTTAGCTTCATGTGTTGTTATGCTACTTTCCAATGCAATACATTTTATACAGTTACTGTACTAAACATCGTGAATTTTAAGATAATATTCCTTTTCGTTAAAATCTCTCGGTTTAAAGGTTAATATATTATATTAACATTGTCTTACTACTGAGATCTTTTTTATTTTAGCGTAAATTGAAAATTATTTTTCGAACTCCACATAATTTCACATATATTTCCGCGAGGAAAAAACCGCAGCTGTCACCCCAATTGTCAGAATAGCTCTTACCGGTTGTACTTACTTCGAAGATTTTCTAGAAAAGTACAAAATTTGGGTATGTCGTCATTTCGAATTTGTGCCATTCATCGGCTTATAACTCGTACAATAACAAAACAAAGATCCGAAATCTGTCAGGTTCCTCTGACTCGTTCTCACAGCTCAACAGCAGCTCCAAGACAGGCGAATGTCCTCAAATTGGCCATACTTGGAGTAGGACTTGGTGCTGCTACAGGGACAGCTTATTCCCTATATACTACTTTTTTTAACAATTCACCGAGAGCTCATCTTATACATCAGGAAAAGACACCAAATGTACTGAGTGCTTTGCCGAAAGTGAAAATCACAAAAAAAATCATCAACCCGAATGACACTAGCGGCCTGGATTTGGTGCTCTTCCAGTTCCAGACATGTCCTTTCTGTTGCAAAGTACGAGCGGTTCTTGATTACTTAGGATTGTCCTATTCGGTGGTAGAGGTCGATGCAGTATTACGACAAGATCTTAAATGGTCTGAGTACAAAAAGGTTCCAATGCTGCTGGCAAGGCGGTGTGATGGAAAGTACATTCAGCTGACCGATTCCAGCTCGATTGTTTCGATATTGGCAACCTATATGTACGATTCCAGCCAGGACATTGGACAACTCGCCAAATTCTACCCGTTTATTTCATTCTTTGACGACAACGGGGAAAAAAAGGAAGAAGTAATGAACAAGTATTTCCTTATGTATCAAGACAACGTACCACAGCATACCAACAGGGAGGACATGGAGTAAATTAAAGTCACAGAAATTACGGTTTTAGTTAAACAATTTAATTTATAGCGAGGAAAGAAAGTGGAGGAAATGGGCGGACTCCCACCTTGTGCATCTAATTTCCCCAAATGTCTACAGGACTCCAGCGGAAGCCTTTCAGACTTTCAAATGGTTTTCCGAGGCTGGCGAATGGGATGTGTATTTTCCTAAATGGGAGCGTAATATGATGGTCTACGTGGGGGCAATGGCCATGTGGGTAATCTCCAAAAGGCTCAAGAAAAAACACAATCTCTCTGATGTACGATCACACATTTATAATGCTCTGAATACGTGGACAGAAGCTCTGGAGAAGAAAAGAGCAAAATTCATGGGTGGCTATCAACCTAATTTGGCTGACTTGTCTGTCTTTGGTATTTTGAGCAGTATGGAAGGTTGCGACGCTTTTAAGGATTGTCTGCAAAATACTAAAATAGGTAGGAACACGTTAAAACCGTTTGACCTGTTTCTCATTTAATTTTATTTTATAATAGGGGATTGGTTTTATGCAGTCAAAGAAATCGTTACTAAAAACAAAGGTCAGCTTGTGAGAGATCACGTTGAAGTTGGACCAATTAAGCCCCACGTAAACATAGCTTAACATTCTTTTCCATTTTTTCTCAATTAGTGGAAATAAAATTGTTGTGTTTATTTTAATATATCTTTCAATGCCCTGTTTACCTTTGTCGTTGCCGAGATATTTGTATTATACAATTTCTTAGTTTTTAATTATTTTTTGTGTTTTTCCATTTTTGTTTTAAAGAAAACTAAAGGGTTTATTAATTTTTTTTATATCAATTCAGTTTTTCACACATTTTTCAAATATTTTTGCTTCTATTTCCTTTTACTCGTTTCTGTAGATTAAATTTTTGCGCGCATCTCCTCGAAAATTGTCCGCAATTTTCTATTAACTCTTTAAATACTTTAAATGTATATTTATGTTTTTTTATATAATTTGACTGGGGTTAGCTTTCTAGATTTCCAAACACAAAGATATATTTGGAGATATGTATGTTTTCTTAAAAATATATTTTCCTTATAAACGATTTGTTTTCTTTTAAACCACAGCTAAAAACTATATTTAAGATTTCAAGTACTTAAAGATATTAACTAAAGACACTTGAGGAAGTTTTTAAATGGAAATAATTTGCAGATATAGAACATTTCTTTGTGGAAGTCAAGCTGGTACTTCATAATTTTTCATATTGTCTCAATATGATACAATTCTTCGAATTTACTAACATTTTTCTAATCATTACATTTTTGTTGTTTTTTGTTCTTTGCTAAAAACTTAAAAGAAATATTTACATAAACAATTCTTTAAATACTGTTCTGTAAATACACACAAGAAATTTTTTTAAGCATTTAAAATTTAATTTTAGTGCCCTGCATCAAAACTGTAAAATAGAACACTTACGGAATCACCTCGGCCTCAAGTTTTTCTGCCTGTCCGTTAAGAGAGTTTTTTTTTCAGAGATCTTTTGCAGATAAAAGTTGAAATTTGGCATTATTTTGGAAGTAGTCAATTACAAACGAAAAGTTAATTTTCCATTTTTGGGGAATAGTTTTGAAAATGGAAGAAATATGAGTCCAAAAAAATCACTGTCCATCCACGACCTCGAAAGATATCCAACTCGCACCTCACGTATTATTTATCCATTATTTTTATGTGTTTATATCATTTTTAAATTATGTGTGTCTTTTAAAATGAATTTCAAATCTAAAAATATCTAAAAACGCATACTGTTTGGTTTGTGGTACTGTTTGTTATGAGTTATAAAAATGTGCCAGGAAAAGGAATGCTCAATATAAGGTGGCCAATAACTTTCCTGAGTCACTTAATTTCGTATAATTAGAGTCTATAAGTGATCGTTATTTGTCTATTTCTACTTCACTGATTATAGTTTATGCCTTTTTAGACTCTATCACTAAATAGAAGTGCAAAAGATTCGTCTCTTTTGGGAATCATAGTCTCCAAAAAAACATCACGGAAACACTAGTCACACCTCGTGTGAGACGTTTTTGAAAAATTGATTTACTCATTTAGATATGTCTAATAAAAACAAAAGAAAATTGCAGTTCGATTGAAATTCGCGAACATCAAGCCATTGATTCTTCATTAAGAAGACCTCGTCTCGCTGCCTCTGTTTGCACAAGCCGCAAGATCGTCTGACTGATTGACTAGATTTGCTCGGGCAGCTCAGCCCATGTGTTGCTTAGATTTGAGGGGTTGAAGATTCGCAGGTAGATTGAGGTGAAGATGCAACGTGAACAGACACCATGCCGGCGGTCATCCCGGTCTGACTGTCCGCCTTTATGTTCTTTTATTTTTGTGTGCACATTCCTTTGAGAACCCATTGGAGCAGAGATGAGGGACAGGCAACAGTTTCTTGAGACAGAGCCGAGTCGCCTTCCTGCCGTTCTCAATGAAATTTCTTTGAATTTTCGGAAAACGACTTGACCGGCTGTGAGGGTCTGTCTAGGTCTGGAGAGCTCTGTGCTCGCGCTAGGAGGACTAGTGATGGGTGCTAATATGATCCAGACACAAAAGCGTTATCAGTTAGTGTTGTGTGCGTTGAAAAAGGCATTCTTGCAAGAGAAGAAGAGCGACGGCGACTTTTTCTTTATAGGAAGTGAGTCAAGCGAAGGCGGTTTGTGCTTAAAACTTGGAATTATTTGAAGATCCAAAAAAATTCAATTCAGTAACGCGAGATAGACCGTCCAGGACAGATGGATTGTTAAACAAAAGTGTGAGAGAACTGTTTTCCATTGGTATAGTGGTCTAGTGAACAAAGTGTTGCATTCCATGGAATATTAGAAAAAAATTAAGTTCAGGAAGAGTCAAAAAAATACTTTTATTAATTGTTTAAGTTAAACCACACCCCAACATGGGGTTCAAAAGTGTGGGCTTCAGACCCATTTTTCTTGCGTCCAGTTTTATTTTTGGATGCCTTTTGGGATTTTGTAAAAGCGAGCTGACTCCTCCTTACTTCAATTTGGCCACAGGACGGAAAATCTATGCAACAGCAACATGTGGCGTGGGAACAGATGGGCCTGAGCTCTATTGTAAACTTACTGGAGCGAATACGGAAAATGATCGTGACTTCTATTCAGTTATCCAGGGGCAGGTGAGGCAGTGATTTCAATGGCGATAATAGTAAAGCCAATATTGGCTCTGATGCGAGTCTTCATATTTGCCTACTTATGCTTCCAAGCACAGACTGCAACTGAATTCCATTCATAATTTTGCAGGTGTGCGACGTGTGCGATCCATCGATTCCAGATAAGCATCATCCACCCGAGAATGCAATTGATGGTAAGGAAACTTGGTGGCAGAGTCCCCCTCTTTCCAGGGGTATGAAGTACAATGAGGTCAATCTTACTATTGATTTCGGACAGGTAAGTAAATTTTTCTAATATTATAATATAGATATATTTAGAATCTTTTTTTGTTTTAGAACATTTTTTAAGTAAAAAATTATTACATATGTACTAAGTTTCAAATGTTTATTGAGAAAATTTAAAAAGCAACTTCCGTACTTTGGCAAAAATGTTTCTTAAAAATAACGAGAAATGAATTTAGCGATAATAACTTTTTAAATAATTTTTTAAATAATGTTTTCCTGCGGATTGAAAGTTTAATTACTATGTATAAATGTTTTAACTCTAAGCAGGTTCGGTACAAGCGAATCTGCATTTAGCGCTAGCGCGGTGTTTGCTCTGGAAATCTATTTCTACATACCGAATGCGATAACGCCGGTTTATTAAGTGCGGAGCAAACACTCCAATTGAGATCTGCCGCATATTCATTAGAATCGCTCTAGGGGCTTCATATTTCACCGCTGGGGCACTTAAGAGGTGATCCCCTCTCGTTTCACCAAGTGGCTCTGAAGACTTAAGATCTGTTTCTAGCATTCGGCAACTTTATCTTGTCTGCACGTTGTCGCCATCGGTTCCAACTACAGCAGATCTCGTGTTTCTTTAACTCTTGGGTCAGCGTTAAACGAAGAAGTGAAGATCCTTCCAGTCAAAACAATTGTCGGTTAATAAGATCGAAACACCGGAAATTCGCTGTCGCCAAGTTGCGGCCTAAGTGAAGCCGCTTACTTAACGTTTATGTCGTGCGTAATTTTATGCTGCAAAGGAAGCGTTTTTTCAGCTCGTTGCCCTGATAGGACTGCGGTCATTGATAACTTTTCTGATCTTGGAGCGGAAACATTTTTGATAAAATCCCATTGCGGTGGGCTTTTGGAGTCATTGCTCCATTTCTTCGACTCGAGCTGGGTAAGAATACGATTCTAAAGACGATAAGCCTCGAGCCTAGAGAACGGCTAAATCTGTTCAAAAAATTTAGCTGGAATGGGTTGTTCAGTGATTATCAAGAAAAAAGCGATTTTAAATTAATCTTTTATCACTAATTATTATTTGATTACAATTTCAAACTGCCGAAAGAAAATAATTAATTTTTTTTGTAATGCATGAGCCCAGAAATTCTATTTTTGTGCCTAGTCTATGTAGTGCGTGGGATCCCATATTTTAATAAAAGTATATAAATTTCAAGAAACTTTGGAAACACAGTAATGTACTTGTATAACGTTTGAAAATGATAATATTCATTTAATTTCAACTAAAAAAAGTTTTCGTTGGGAATTAGCCGATCTAAATTTTTTCAAGATTTGCCATTAAGTCTATGAAATACGATTTTGATAAAATAGTAGATTTTCTCGAATAAAAATATTAAACACATTATTTGCAGAATAAGCTCTTTTTATATTACCATTTGGTATAATGTATTTTTAAAAACGATCGAGTTCTCTTTGCTTAACGATAATATGCTTTTACAAAGGTTTCCAAAATTCGTACCAATCTTTATGTGAGTTTTAAATAAAATTTTACATAAACATATTTAGAAATGTTATATAATACTTAATGTAGTCTTTCACTTTGAAATTTCTGTTTGGAATTTATTTAAATCTATCATTTTCTTATATTATAAAAACTGATTTTGTAAATTGGGTTACCCAATTTTATTTTTGCGAAATCGGCCGAAGCTTTAAAACGTTATAATTTCTTTTATATATCTTAATTATATATATTGAAAGCTCAATGGTTTAAATACAAAATCATTCCAGGAA
The DNA here is from genome assembly GCA_001932985.1 of Proctacanthus coquilletti. Classification (NCBI taxonomy): domain Eukaryota; kingdom Metazoa; phylum Arthropoda; class Insecta; order Diptera; family Asilidae; genus Proctacanthus; species Proctacanthus coquilletti. Next base: position 861,671 of record MNCL01000052.1, on the reverse strand, counting down.
TTCCATGTAGCTTATCTTTTCATTCGTATGGGTAATTCACCTCGCCCAGGCTTATGGACTTTAGAAAAATCAAGTGATTATGGAAAGACATGGACATCCTGGCAGCATTTCTCAGATACTCCATCAGATTGCGAAACGTATTTCGGGAAAGAAAGTTTGAATCCTATTAGCAACGACAACGACGTTATTTGCACAACTGAATACTCAAAAATTGTACCACTGGAAAATGGAGAGGTGTCAAAATATTTTGTTAGTTATCGTAAAGTTGTTTAGTAAACCAATTATAGATTCCGGTTATGCTGCTTAACAATAGACCTTCTGCAAACAACTATTTTAATTCATCCGTGCTACAGGAGTGGACAAGGGCGACTAACGTTCGCATAAGATTGTTGAGAACTAAGAATTTGTTGGGTCACTTGATGTCTGTTGCAAGACAGGACCCCACTGTTACGAGAAGGGTAAAATATGGAAATTATACGACCTAGACGGTGAACTAACATAGTGGATCTTATTTTAGTATTTCTATTCGATCAAGGATATCTCGATTGGAGGCCGTTGTATGTGCAATGGCCATGCTGATACTTGTGATGTCTTAGACCCGAAGAGCGCTAGAAGAATATTGGCGTGCCGATGCCAGCACAGAACCTGTGGTATTCAGTGTAATGAGTGTTGTCCTGGGTTCGAACAGAAGAAATGGAGGCAGAACACCAAGGCTAGACCGTTTGAGTGCGAACGTAGGATCGTGCTATCAATGGGATTTTAGAAACTATAGAACTTCTTTCAGCTTGCAACTGCTTTGGTCATTCCAATCACTGCATATACGATGAGGAAATCGATCTGAAAGGGTTGTCCTTGGACATTCATGGCAATTACAAGGGTGGTGGAGTATGCCAGAATTGTCAGCATAACACTGAGGGTATCAACTGTAACAAATGCAAACCAAAGTACTACAGACCTTATGGGAAGCACTGGAACGAAACGGATGTCTGCAAGCGTATGAACTCATAATGGAAAGAAAAGAGTTGTGGTTTAAAAGGTGGTTTCATTCTAGCCTGTAATTGCGATTTCTTCTATTCGACTGGAAACTGTGCAGAAGAAAGTGGTCGTTGCGAGTGTCGAAAGGAGTTTCAGCCTCCATATTGTGATTCCTGCGCGCATGGCTATTTTGGTTTCCCTAATTGTCGCGAATGTGAATGCAATTTGAATGGTACCGAAGGATACCATTGTGAAGCTCGCGATGGAGCGTGTCCCTGTAAGGCGAATTTTGCTGGTCACTATTGCAAAGAATGTGCTGAAGGATACTATAGCTACCCGGAATGCAAACGTAATGACAATCCGTTTAAAATTCTGATCTTGTAACTTATATTTCTGATTTAGCATGTGAATGTAACACTGAGGGATCGATCAGTACGGACTGCGATTTCGAAACCGGTCAATGTAAATGCTTAAGCAACTTCGGAGGTACAAATTGTGAACGTTGTAAAGATGGATACTACTCATATCCGACTTGTAAATGTAAGTATTGGTCGCTATTTGTATACTGTACATATTGGACGATTACTATTTGTTGTGTGAGAATTTGAACATCAAATCGTTTCTATAGAGAAATAAAAAATTCAAATTATACTCATAAAAAAATATAAGAATAAAAAAAGATCAAATTTGTAAATCCGGGAATCCGCAAAATATATTTTTAGAGATTATTCAAATTCTAAATGATTTAATGTAGACCTAAATTAATTATTATATATTTGATATTTCTAGGAGTAATTTAGAAAAACCTCCATGATGTTTATAGTTCTAAAATATCAAGATGTATTGTTCTAACAATATCAACCATTAAGTATAACTGTATTAGTAAAAAGACTTATTTTTATTTTCCAAAATTAGATTTTAATAACTATTTGAAATAAGTAGGACAACTTTAGAAGTTATATAAAACGTCTATTTTATTTATTTATATTTTTATTTTGTAGGAGGGTTTTGAAAAGTTGTTTTAAAATATGTACATGGCTGATTTATTTTGTATATATATTATTATCTTTTTTACGATTAGACTGCGATTGTGATCTTCATGGAACCGAATCGGAAATTTGCCACAAAAAAAGTGGAAAATGCTTGTGCCGTGAAGGATATGGTGGACCACGATGTGATCAATGCTTGCCAGGTTATTATGATTATCCGGATTGCAAACCTTGCAATTGCTCCACCCTCGGAAGTACTTCTATCACTTGTGATGCAACTGGAAAATGTCTTTGCTTGCATAACTTTGCTGGGAAACAATGTAACCAGTGCAGTGCTGGCTACTATTCTTATCCAGAATGCTTACGTAAGTTTAGTATTTCTCCCAATGCTATACCCCAAAACTGAATGTGGTTGCTTTCCAGCCTGTAATTGTAACCCGCATGGAACTGAGGGCATTTCTTGTAACTCTGATGGACAGTGTTTGTGCCATCCTAACTTCGAAGGTAAAACCTGCGATGCTTGCAGAGAGGGATTTTATAATTTCCCTGCTTGCGAAGAATGTAACTGTGATCCCGCTGGTGTTATAGCAAAATTCGCTGGATGTGGTTCAGTTCCCGCAGGAGAACTTTGTCAGTGTAAGGAACGAGTTACAGGACGTATTTGTGACCAGTGTAAGCCTCTTTATTGGAATCTGAACATAACAAATCCCGATGGATGTGAGGTTTGTGAATGTTTCCTGGACGGTACCATTGGTTCCCTCGACACGTGCGATACTAAAACAGGACAGTGTACATGTAAACCTTCTGTACAAAGTAGACAGTGCAGAGAGTGCAAGGACGGTTCCTTTGATCTATTCGGTGGTAGCCTGTTCGGATGCAAGGATTGCGCTTGTGACATCGGTGGGTCCCGCAGTCCCGTTTGCAACAAAATAAGTGGCCAGTGCTTGTGCCATCCTAGAGTAACTGGTCAGAGATGTACACAGCCCCTTACTACTCACTACTTCCCAACTTTGTACCAGTTCCAATTCGAATATGAAGATGGGTACACACCATCTGGAACACAGGTGCGATATCAGTACATAGAGGAAGATTTTCCTGCATTTAGTGGGAAGGGATATGCTGTTTTTTCCGATATTCAAAATGAAGTCATAAATGAGGTGACTGTTTTCAAATCTTCTGTGTATCGAATGGTAATTCGGTATGTAAATCCCACAAATAAAAACATCACGGCGAATATATTGATCACATCAGACAATACACTTGAAGTAGATCAAACGTAAGTTTATATATTTTTCTCATATAAAAATTTTAGTTGAATAATTTTAATTTTATTTAGTGCAAAAGTGTTATTTAAACCTACAAAAAGTCCACAATTTGTTACTGTTTCCGGACCTAAAGGACTGAAGCCATCACCGATCGTCCTTGATCCAGATCCAGGAAGATACACGATCAGCATTAAAACAGATAAGCACGTTTTACTGGTAATGTTAATTTTTTCTATTAATATCAGATTTTACAACAAGGTTGTTTTTAATTTTTCTAGGATTACTTTGTTCTTTTACCTGCTGCTTACTACGAAGCTTCCATATTAACAAGAAAGATTGAAAACCCTTGTGAGCTGGAAAATCTAGAGCTTTGCAGACACTATAAATACCCATCAGTTACGGAGTAAGTATTCTCTTGATTTAATAATATTGTTAAGACTTTTTATATGTATAATAAAAATACGCATGATTTTGCTTTTAAATGTTTGTTTAAAGAATATAATTAAGGAGTAAAATTTATTTACAAAAAAAGGTATTAAAAATGCCACAAAAAAGTAACACGAACGAAATTATGAGTTCTCCATGATAAATGTTTTATATATTTCAGTAATAATATATTTAGTGAAATTTTCCCAAAAAAAAAAATAAGTAAAGAAAAATATTTCGAAGAAAATATGGATTTTAAAACGAATGTTTAAAAGGGAAGAAAAGTAGTAAAAAAGATATGGAATACGACACAAACTTTAAAAATTCCTTTCAGATTTAAACCAGCTGTCGCACCATATATATTTGAAGATGATGTGGCTAAGGCGCCGGGTGAAGTATATGGCGATGCAGAACATCTATCAATTATTCAATATCCCCAAAATGTGCCACTAATAACTGACACTCAACGAAGCTTAAAGTTCTTCGCAGATATTCCTCATGCAGGTCGTTATATTGTTGTTATAGACTATATAACTGATAGGGCTCTGCCAGATACTTATATTGTAAAACTCCGAATTCCCGAAATGGAGTCCGACTATGGATCAGCTACTTTATATCCGTGTTTGTACACCACAGTTTGCAGACAACCTGTCGTAGATGAGGAGAATCGTGAAAAGTTGTTCTTCCTTGACCTAAATCAGCTTCGTCTTATTGAAGTTTACGTAAGATCTAATGCTTATATATAGGTCTTAAATATATTTGTTGTTTTTTTATTAGCATGATCACGAAGACTTTGGAAGAGTTGGTATTCTTTCCGTAACGGCTATTCCTGTTGAGCAATGGTCTGTTGACTACATAAGACCTAGTCCTGTTTGTGTGATGCAGGATCTAACATGTGTCGATTCTACTTTTAAAATTATCCCAGATTCAAAAAAGGTTACATTAATATAAAAAATTATAAAATAGCCAAATAGAAAATATTTTTATTTAGATTGAAGTTGAATATGATCACGATCATAGAATAGCAGTAATTAAACCACCATATGCGTCGATTGATGATTCAATTAAGCTCGTCTATTTGGATCACCTTAATGCTAGTATTCAAATAAGGTAGGAATTTATTTCTTTTTTTTTGTTTTCACAATTTATGAGAAACTCTATTGAACTAATTGTAGGTCAAACATTACAACACCAGGGCGTTATGTGATTATAATTAAATATTATCAGCCAAATCATCCCAAATTTACTGTACCTTTCCGATTGGAAGCTGGAAAACAACTTTACGAAGGACGTTTCGATGTGATGCACTGCCCGTCCAGTTCTGGTTGCCGAAGCATAATACGTCCTGAAGGGGCAACATGGTGGTTTGACATAGACGATCAGTTCACATTTACTTTAACCGTATGTTCCAAAATATATATTTAGTATTATAAAACTAATCTATAGTTGGTCGTTTAGAACAACCGTCCGAAAGGTGTATGGCTTGACTACATTATGCTTGTTCCTGTCGACCAATACCATGATGACCTTCTAGAGGAAGAAACATTTGATCAAACAAAAGAATTTATTCAAAAATGTGGACAAGATCACTTCTATATTCCCTTGAATGTTAGCGATTTTTGTAAAAAGGCTGTTTTTTCCCTAACATCAGATTACAACAATGGAGCTCTTCAATGCCAGTGTGACTACGAGGGCTCTACCAGTTTTGAATGTGATCCCTTCGGAGGTCAATGCCAGTGTAAACCAAACGTTATTGGAAGACAGTGTAACGCATGTCGAACTGGGTATTATGGATTCCCAGAATGTAAGCTGTGCGACTGTCCACAAACAGCCCTTTGCGAGAAGGATACTGGTGTATGTGTTTGTCCTCCTCATGTGACCGGTGAGCAATGCAACCAATGCGAGCCTTATACCTTCGGGTTCCATCAGCTGCTTGGATGTGAAGAATGCAACTGCAATCGACTTGGTGTTCTAGGCGGTAATCTTCAGTGTGATCTTCACACTGGTGCCTGTCAATGTCGTCCAAATATTGAAGAGAGGGCTTGTGATACGTGCTCTAATGGGTATTTCAATTTCCCTCACTGCGAGCCGTGCGACTGTAATGCTGCTGGTACTACTTTTGAGATCTGCGATAAAATTGATGAAAGATGTTTCTGTAAACCGAATGTGGTTGGAAGGCGCTGCGATATTTGCGCCGATGGAACTTACAACCTTCAAGCGTCAAATCCAGATGGGTGCACAAAATGTTTCTGCTTTGGGAAAACCACAAAATGTGAGAGCGCATTTTTAAGAGTGTTCAATGTTAGCATGATGCGCAATACATCCATTCACGATGTCTGGCTCAAAGACCGTATGATTAGTGTTCCATGGTATGTCGCGCCAGAGGCTTATATAGTCAACGAAACTACCATCAAAGCGGACTTTTCATTAAAGGAAGATGATGATGCTTTGGTCTATTTCCGAGTATTGGACTTTTTGCTCAATCAAAATAACCATCTTACATCCTACGGCGGATATTTAGTCTACACGTTACACTATACAACTGGGCCATTTGGAAATGCCACCATTGCTCCTGATGTTATTTTAGAAGGGAAGTATACTGTTTTGCTCCACCAGAGCTATGAGCAACCTGCAAGTTCTCAAAACTTCCGGGGTGCAGTTAAAATTATTGAAAGCAACTTCCAAACTTACGATAAGAAGCCTGTGACTCGAGCAGAGTTTATGATGGTCTTGCGAGACTTAAAAGGAATATATATAAGAGCGAGCTACTGGGAACCAACTGTTGAAAGTCTGCTTTCTGACGCCTATCTGACGATGGCTGATGAAGACGGTGCGAATTATCACTTGTACCAGGAACTACCTGTAGAGAAGTGCTTCTGTCCTCCTGGCTATACTGGACTTTCCTGTGAGGATTGTGCTCCTGGATACTATCGTGATCCTGATGGTCCAAATGGAGGATATTGCATCCCTTGTCAGTGTAATGGCCATGCTGATACTTGTGATTGCAATACTGGAATATGCAAAGTAAGTCCTTTATATGACTCATAATATTAGTTTTATTTACTTAATATTACTATCTATTTAGAATTGCCAACACTTTACAACTGGTGATCATTGTGAGTTGTGTATTGAGGGATATCATGGCAATGCCACTTATGGAACACCGCACGATTGTATGATTTGTGCTTGTCCACTGCCCTATGATAGCAACAAGTAAGCTATTATATTTGTTTTGTTTAAAACTGTGTATAACTTTAAGTTCGTTTCAAGTTTTGCAACAAGTTGTGAAATATCTGAAACAGGCAACGAGATCCACTGCAAATGTAAGCCAGGTTACACTGGTGCTAGGTGTGAGAGTTGCGCTGCTGGCTTCTATGGAAAGCCAGAGAATCATGGCGACTTTTGTAAACCTTGTGAATGTTCTGGTAATATAAATCCAAACGAACCAGGTGCCTGCGATACTATTACTGGAGACTGTTTAATGTGTTTGAATAACACCTATGGTAGAGCTTGCAATCTTTGTGCACCTGGATACTATGGTGATGCAGTCAAGCTGAAGGATTGCAAGAGCTGTGATTGCGAAAACGTTGGAACCCTCGAATGTGACTCATATGTGGGAACATGCATTTGTCACCAAAATGTGATCGGAATGCGCTGTGATCGATGTGAACCTGATCACTATGGCTACGATTCTGGAACAGGTTGCAGACCCTGTGATTGCGGGATTGCCTCGAATAGTTCCCAATGCAATGATCATACTGGTGATTGTGCATGTAAGCCTGGCGTTACTGGAAGACAGTGTGATCGATGTGCAGTAGATTATTGGAACTATACGTCTGATGGATGTACTCGTAAGTATAAACAATTTTGAATAATTTTAGAAAGCAATCTTTTTATTAGAAAATGTAACAGTGGAAGATGTTATACACAAATATCTCATGATTTATGCGCCTCAGCAGATAATTTGTATTATTTTATTATTTTATATTATTCAAATTGTGATTTTTGTGTTGACAATTTTTATGGTATTTATATTTATTTTCAGCTTGCCGTTGCAATAAAGGATACTCAAGGGGATTTGGTTGTAATGCACTTACTGGACAGTGCGAATGTTTACCTGGTGTTATTGGAGAAAAGTGTGATGCTTGTCCACACCGTTGGGTCTTAATTAAGGATGAGGGCTGTGCTGAGTGTGATCCTTGCCACCACGCTTTACTAGATGTTACTGATCACCTACGAAACGAATTAGCACCTGTGATAGGAGACTTCCAGTCAGTGGCTTTAGCATATTTCACTGATCAAAAATTAAATTACTACAATAAATTGACTGATGACATAGCACCTTTGGTCAAAGCATTAGATCCAAAAGGTGTGAATTTAAACCCATCACGTCAGGAAATTGAAAGTCTAGAAATGGATGCTAAAAATTTAGTCAAAAAAGTCTCCTATGCTGAGCAAAGTGCTAAGGATAGTTGTGCTAATGGAAATCAGCTACTCTTTGATGCTTCTGATATGCTAGATCAAAGTAGGCAAGTGAACACCAACGTGAAGAACACTATTAATGAAGTCGATCATTTGTCACGCAGTTTCGACACCTCTGTGAATACCATTGCTGAGAATGCTATTGCTGAAGCAGACGGTATACTTAAACAGTTGAGCGCTATAGAAATAGATCTAGGTCCGTATAAAGATCAACTAAATAAATCCACCATGCTGCTTTATGAAATCGAGTTATTCAGATTACCTGTAAAACATCAACAGGAAGCTTTGGATATGTTGAAAATCGACATTGGTCAGTTAAGTGATAAATTGGAAGATTTACATAAGTGGAGTATTGCTGCAATTAATAAAAGCCAGGATGTGGACATTCTCAACCAAAAGAATAAGGAGGAATTCGAAAACTCAAAATTTGATACTGTAGCTAATTTAACTCGAGAAACAGAACAACACCTAAAAGATATTGAGAAAATATTGAAAAATGGTGATCTGACCATTAATGCGATTGATAGAAATGTTGAAATGTTGAATGATACTACTTTAGAGCTTAATGAAATAAATTCACATTTAAATGAGCTTCTCCTGAAAGGCGATGATGAAACTAAAGAGGTTCAAGAAGTTCTTGATCTAGCTGTGGACAAATCTCAAACTTTGATGCATATGGCTAACGATTTGGCTAACCAGTATTCGAATATTACTTCACATTCAGAAGAACCAATTAAGGCGGCTACTGCATATACAAAGATTGTGGAAGCTGTTAAATCAGCTAAAGAGGCTGTTCAGAACGCCAAATATGCTGCCAGAAATGCAACTGAATTGGTAAGATTCTTATTCTTAAGAAAACATTTAGTCTAATGCAGTATTTAAATAGGGTGTTGGTGTTAAGGAAAGAGCAGGGAAAGCAGATCGTGATGCTAGAGATTTGTTACACAAAGGAAAAAATGCCTTGATGACCGTTCAAGAGGACCTTCAACCACATCTTAACAAATCAGGCGAGACTGTAAAAGCTATATCTGATTTGAATAAAAAATCAGAGCAAAAGCTGTCGGACATTAATGCGTAAGTAATAAGTTTCTCAGATTTCGAGGTCATTGGATTTGACCGTATTTACAATTTTTTTAATAAAACGTTAAAATCTGTTTCTAAAAATAGGGCTTTAGAACTAATACCTAATCAATCTCAACGAGATATATGGGAGGACGCATTTGATAAGGCGTCAGATGCAAAATTGGATTCCGAAGAAGCTCTACGAATACTCGCTCCGATCGTAGAACAAACTCCCAAAGATTTAAATATAGCAAGAAATATGTCCAAGGATGTCGATATTATGAATAAAGACATTGTTCAAACAACGCATCAGGTTGATCGTGCCAAGGACTTAGTCCCAAAAATTCTAGAGCTTATTGAAACTCTATCCGACAAACAGAACAGGACTAGTAACATCGGTGTTAGTCTTGGTGATCAAATAGAAAGATTAAAAAGGCAAATTGAAATGGCACGCGAAATCGCTAATAGCATTAAAGTTGGTGTAACTTTCCGTCCTACGACAGTTTTAGAGTTGAAGACGCCGCAAACATTACCACTTTTGGCAACGTCATCAAAGATCTCTGCATTTTTCAACACATCTAAGCCAAATGGTTTTCTCTTCTATTTGGGCAATGAAAACCAGACCGGAGCTGAACGTAGTAAAAATGAAGACTTTATGGCTCTTGAGATTGAAAACGGATATCCAGTACTAACAATTGATCTCGGTAATGGGCCCGAAAAAATAATAAATACCAAATATGTTGCCGACGGTAAATGGTATCAAGCGATTGTTGAACGGACCGGTAATAATGCAAAGTTAATTATTCGTGAAGAGCTTCAAAATGGCGCGGAGAAACTTCATGAAGTTGTACAAGCACTTCCAGGACCGTATTCCGTGTTTAATGTGGATAAAAATAGCCGTCTTTTCATTGGTGGTTATCCACCAGATTTTAATCCACCAGAGGACATTACGTACAGTTCATTTGAGGGACAAATAGAGGAACTAAAGATCGGAGATGAGGAAGTGGGGCTCTGGAACTTCGTAGATGGACAGGACAATTCTCAGGGTGCATATTCCCGGGACAAATTAACTACGCAAGAAGTTTCAGCCACTGGATATCGTTTCAATGGAAACGGCTATGCAGTATTGGATGCTAAACCATACAGCTTCAAGTCGCGTTCCAGCATACATTTCAGATTTAAAGCTCCAAAGGAAACTAAAGATGGACTTATGTTCTACGCGGGAAGCCATAGGCACTTTATTTCCGTCGAACTTAAGGATGGAGCAGTATATTTCAAGTATAAGCTTGGACAACATATTTTATCAACAAGTACACAAAGTTCCTTCAATGATGATCAATGGCATAAAGTTGAAGCGGAACGGGATGGAAGAAAGGGTCAGCTTAAAGTCGATGGAAATCTGGTTTACCAAGAAGAATCTCCTGGGGTCGAAGAAAGTCTTAAAATATCTGACGAAATGTACTTTGGAGGATATCCAGGTCGAATACATCATCCTGAAGTTGTTACACGAAACTTTGATGGTTGTATTGATGATGTTACTATTGCTGGAAGAAATGTCGACTTGAGTCGACACTTGAAGGCAATTGGGGTTCGGGCTGGATGTCCAGAGAAATTCTCAACGGTATTGTCTTACCCGCCGAGACAATTTGGCTATTTGAAAAAGTCTAATGTTACATCGGAAAATAGTTTCCACATTAATTTGAAATTCAAAACCCGACAAAGTCACGGTATCATATTTTATACTTCCAATTATGATCAAAGTAGTTCAATTGGTCTTACAATCGAAAATGGAACCTTGAACTTAAGAAGTATGATGAATGAGATATCTTCAGGTCTGAAAAGGTACAATGACGGCGAATGGCACGTAGTCACAGTAACACATGATAGTGGTAGACTTAGAATGGCTGTTGATGACTCCGAGGATTACATGTAAGTAAATAATTCTCAATGTTTTGTGATATATTGTTTTAATTAATATTTGTCTTAGATCACCATATGTTCCACCACCTCTTATTATATCATACGGAGAAATTTACTTTGGCGGCTTGCCCAAAAATTATTGGCCACTAAAAGGAGCTCTTTCGACTACAGCATATTTCGCTGGATGTATTAGTGATGTTACATTAAATAATCAAATTGTTAATTTCGCTAATTCAACCGATAAAATGTTAGGAAATTTGGATAGTTGTCCATCTGATATTTTAGGTATGTATCAAATAGAACTTTTACCTATAATTTCACTGCGTTATTGAATATGAGAAAATCAATCAATTAATTTCATTGAGTATTTAAGATATTTTTTATAGATCTTTAAGATTTACATAATAAAATTGAAGAGGAAAAAGGAAATAAATATAAATCTATAGACAGTAGCTTTAAAAGATAATTATTTTTACAAAAACTGAAATAATGGTTGTACTCTAGATTACGACGTAAATGCTGTTCCTCTTTACTTCCCTGGGGATGATGTTGAAGTAATTCATACAGAACGACCAAGTATAGGTGTTTACGGAACGCCAAGGCCTCTTCCGCCTCCAGATGAAATTGCAACACCTAGAACACCAGAAATCATTACTACTACTCCTCATCATACAATACTGCCTATCATACCTGAGAAAACCACAATTCCACCAATAACGACAACATCGCAGGTTCCAATAACATTACCACCAACTATTTCTCAACCCCCATCAACCAAGAAACCAAGACCTCCCAGACCACCTAGACCACCTGCAGAGCCTAGCGATGCTATTTGTGCTCTCCCCATTGATCCCGAATACGACGTCGACTACGACGCGGGATATAGATTCATTGGCGCAAGAGGAAAACGCCTCGAAGTCAACCAGGTACCATCAAAGATGAAGAAGTCCTATGACATTGTCTTGGAGTTCAAATCTGAAAATGTTAGCGGCGTGCTGCTCTATGCGGCTGATGCTAGACATACTGACTTTATTGCTCTGTACTTGAATAATGGTTATGTGAGTTCCTTTTCTTTAATTCCTGTGAATCAAATTTAAATTGTCTAAAAATATTATTTTTAGCTTCATCACGCTTTCCGAAGTGGTCGCGCGAGTGCTAATATTATTTCAAACGGACGTTATAATGATGGAAAGTGGCATCGTGTTCAGTTTATTAGAAATCAGCACAAAGGAGTTCTTACAGTGGACGAAAATGACCAGAAAGAAGAAGATCTAGAAGACAACAGTAGAGTCGTTGCACTACAAGCTCCAATATTCATAGGAGGAGTGGATGTTAAACATGAGGACGATTTGCTTGTTAATGTTAACTTAGAAAAGGGAACTTATTTCAAGGGCTGTATTAAGGGCATTCAAATGGGTAAACGACCAGTAATGCTGCCGAGTAACACGGATATACCACCCTGCTCTGATCAAATTGAACCCGGAATATTCTTCGGCAAGTCTGGTGGTCATGTTCGTTTACGGGACTCCTTCCATGTTGGAACAGAGTTAGCCATCACGTTCGATTTCAAACCTAGAACAAACAATGGATTGCTGTTTTCAGTACATGGGAAACATGCTTTCCTTATTATACAGTTGTACAATGGAACTCTTGTCTTCAGTGTGAAGAACGACGAGAAGAGTTTAATCGAGGCTACATTCAAGCCCGATGACGGTGAAAACTTTTGCGATGGCAAATGGAGAACTGTCCAGGCTATCAAATCTCAATATGTTATAACTCTGACTGTGGATTCGGTGAGTTCAACGCCGGCTATTGGTTTGTCCACGAAACCCTCCACAGACACAACCAGACCACTGTTTATGGGTGGACATCCTTATATGGAACGTAATCCACCCGGTCTGAAGACTCAGAAATCATATCATGGTTGTATCTCAAATTTAAAGATTAGGGATAAACCTGAACCCATCATCCAAGAGAGAGCACGAGGTGATGTTTGGGTGGGTACATGCCCTACAGTTTAACTAATGTAGAGAAATATTACGCTGACTACTATTGGCTGTACGGAATCAAGGACGAACGATTTGATTTTTATTGGAACTTAATTTTCGAGCTGGGACTTTTAACAGAAAGTCTTATATTTGCATTTTATTTTCAGTTTAAATAGAATACTGGAAGTTTTTCGGAGAAAATCTTTTATTTTCATATTTTAATATTTTTATTCCGTGCCGTGAAAACTTCGATTTCTTACAAATGTAATTATTTAACTAATTTGTACTAATTTGTAAAATCTGTACTTGCTTCTAAATAATAAAAAATATAATGAAATTTACGCAGTGATCAAGTAATAGTTCTAAAGTAATATTAATTTATACCATTTATTGGAAATATTCGCCAGTCTTTTTATAAAAAATAATACTTTGTTGCCCCTTTAACAAAGGAATCAAACAAACTTATTTTTGTATGCCTTAATAAATATGTATTTTTATTCACAACATCATGTATATTTTTTCTCAATAAAAACTTTTACTAATAACCAGAAAAAAGTTTGCTATTGCTATTTATCTATATTATCAAAAATAGTCAACGATTTTTTTACATAAAGATTATCTAAGGGATTCAAAGTTAAAGTTATGCGATTCTATATTTGCTAAAAAAAACACAACAGACATTAGTGCTTGTAATAATATTGAAAATAAAAATTAAACCATACTAAGGCACAACAATTGAAGTTCACTTTTATCAGATATATCTTTTAAATTAAACAATTATATTTTGCTTTATGACACATATTACAAAAATTTTTTCAAATTGAAATTATACTTCTCGCTCCTAAAATTAAAGTGTAAACAAAACTAGAGACAAAGAATATTTTGTCTGAATTTAATTCGACGGCAAGTGAATATAAAGTTTAGTGGTATTTTAAAAATAATAGTTTTAATTTTATTGCCTGAAAATCGTTGACAAAATGAAATTTATGAATGAACTTTGTATAACAAATGCTTGTTTGTAAATTTTACTCAATTATAATTATCATAAAATTTTTACCGGGGTGTTTGTTATGTAAAATGAAAATATTTTCGGAAAATGTTCAAATATCATCTTTTGGTAATCTCGATTGCGCTTTAGCATTGCTATAGTATACTGAATCTGAAGAAAACTGGGGTAGGTATCAGCTTGATCCGACACATAATGTTTTGCAAACTTAACAAGGAGCTTAGTTGTTTTTAGCACAGCTATATATAAAGTCATGCAAGTTAAAGTTGTCTACACTTAACTGAATTTATAGTTTTGTCCTGGGCTCCGTTTTTTAATTTCATTTATATAAAGTAACAAATAATAGGACAAACGGACAAAAGTTTATGGTCTATATCTATTTTCGTTGCCACCGCGGATCATTTCCAAAGTTTCATAGCAATTAGTGGGATCATTACTGAAAAACAAACATACATAGACAGGAGTTATTTCGCTTTTATATAGTAATTTAGAGTCACGGATAAGAAACGAAGCTACGTATAGTTAATAAATAACTATTTCGGTTAGATTGAAAGTTGCAGACATAATCACCAGTGCAGATTTATTATTTGAAGTACTTCCTTGTAATGACTAAATCTACACCTAATTTATCACATGGATCACTAAGAAAGGCAAAACCATCATCCACTCGAGCAAACTAGGAAGACGAACAGGCAGTCATTGATAGCAGGAAATTAATGAAATCAGAAAGTGAGATAAATCCTTTATGAAATCAATTCGGTACAACGTTCTGCAAGCAAATAGTTTTAAAGTAGGCGAACGTTACGAAGCTCCTTACGCTACGAAAATTACTTATGCACACCAAGAGTTGGAACAACATTCGAAAAATATATTCGAACAATTGCGGCAGAAATACTTTCACTTAGGTCAGCTATATCTGATCTGCAAGTTCACCTCTGCCCGAATTGAGCTACTGGTGTCTTCCGTGTATATAATTGTGGTATCGTGGTGCAATACGATGCACTTTAGCAATTTCAAAAGACTGCAATTATTCAGAATAATTTCGAAGAAATTTCATAGAAGAACTATGTACGGCGCGTGTGTGGATACAAAAAAAAAAGAAAAGACAGAATACTGACATCCCGATTCGTCTGTCCCGGTGAAAAATTGCGCAAGCTAAGAATTTGCGCGGCTTCCATGCACCGAAGATTATTGATCGGAGTCGATTTCTTTAACAACCTGCCTGGGTCCATAAGTCAGATATTGTAATCTTCCTAGATACGGTCGGGGAAGGCAGATAGCTAGATATAATCGGCCAGGTTGTGCGATACCGCGATATTAAGATACTTGGCTTCGTCTCCGTCAGGCCGCACAATAAGCAAATTAGTTGCGACTTGAGAGATGGAAATTAAAACCGAAGACAAGCTCCATGTCGTCGAGGTACTTTGAGGTACAAATTTGAATGGATCGCCCCGGGCAAGGGAAGTACCCGAGAGAACAAGAGACCACCATACGGGATTCATTAGAGATTGACTTTGATGGTGGAGCTAATTCAAAGGGAAGCAAAAAGATCTAAATCATAAAATCATACCTGCTTAAATCTTATACCTGCGCCTGGATAATTTATTTGGCCGAATGGGCGTGTGTTTGTTGGAAAACCATCCAGGTCTATTGTGGTTGAAACAATAGTTCATTGAGCATGAGGAAGAAACGTAAATTGCCGGTCTTGGCAAATATTCTTATTGGAGAAATTAACTGCTCGCTTATATTTTTAGATAAATTTTGTACAAGTCGGGGGCACCATTATTTTAGTACCGTTCACTTAACGAGCAGGTAAACCTTTGGCCACCGGATTGTATTTGCTTTTACCTTTCCTTTACTATCTGTTAATAAGACTCTTCGTTTTGCATATGGATATATGTGACATTACACGTTTTTTTTAGTGTAATATTGAAGCAATATAGCTGTACAATTTATTAGTTCTCATTTGATGAGTGTATTCGGCCAACATAGTTAAAGGGTTTAGATTCTAGATATCCACTTCACTGAACAGAAAACAGAGGTTTAACGATACATCCGAATTTTTAAAAAATATTTGCTGGGTGAACTTTAAAAACTTAATAAAAAAATTTATTTAATTAAACAAATTGTCAAGAATGTTGACGTTCTACGCTTACGAAAATATTTAAATTTCTACCAAGAGTATTTAAAAAGCGTGTCGTAAAAATTCAGTAGTCAAAGAAATTTTTCCATATTTACCACATTCCTCAGACATCATGATATCATTAAAATTAGATTTTTATTTTTCGTTACCTTCAATATTTCCGAAAGTCCTGAACTTTGAGACTTATGGTCTATCCGATCGAATGACCGATAGATAGTACTAGTTGATAAAGCTCATGATCATATTGCTCATAAAAACTGAGTTGCAATAAATATCTACGTATACGAAATCACAATACAATTTTTTAAAGAACCTGTTTATTAACTAACTAATAAGAAACACTTAAATTATCTACTTTTGTTGAAATCAAACTGAAAAAATTAAATTAAACTTAGAAATTAAATATTTTTTGGACTCTTTAAATACTTTGCAGAAAAATATTTAGGCTTTGAAATTCAAAATATTAAGAAAGTAGAAGATAAAAACGATGTCTATACATGTTATGTATGTTATGAAAATGCTTATCTTACAAAGTATTTCGTATTTAGCGTATTGAATTTCTCATAAGCTATTTAAATCTGAGAGCTTCTTTAAAAGTTTTATCACAGGATTTTGAAATATCTGTTTTTGTTTTCAATTTATACTACTTTTTATGTTTAAAAAACATGAAGTCATATCAAGTTAATTAAAGCTTCCTAATTCAAAAAAATTCTGAGAAATACTGCATACGAGAACAAGTTTTGTAGTGCTCATTAGTGTCTTACGAAAAGAAACCATGAAGGAATTGGATTTACCCTTTAAAAGTTCCAATTAAATTCAAATTGATCGATGATCATGTCGAATATTTTATATATCATAGCAAGAATAACTAACCTGTAATCAGTACCTATACCTTTGCGCGTTAAAATACATATATTTTAATTTTTCAATAACGGAGTAACTTTATTATTTCTCGTTAACACCAAGTTTTGAATCGATCCCTCTATTTAATCGTACTAAATACAAATTAGCACTGATAATTCGAAACTTATATCTATAATTCAGTTTCTTTTATATTTCTCAAAATTTGCCATTTATAAAAGTTATTATGATATAAGTTAGAAGATTTTGCTGTAATACAAACAAAAACTATTTCAGAATTTCATTTTGTTTTGAAAAGTTTTAAATCATCATCGAGTGCTAGTTAAAAAAACTGCCACCAATTTGGTTGTTTCTTTTCTTCATACATTGTTATAGTTGCCTAGTCATAAATAATTGTTTAAAAATCTAATGTCTTTATGGAAACAAACATAATTTTTCTGTGTGTGCTTCGGATTTCAAATTATAAAGGTTCCACTGTATTCGGTTTCAGATATACAAGGGCAGGAAGAAATTCACAGGCCAATGTTGTTGAGAATGTTTTGAAGACGATCTCTGGAGTACCTATATATTTAGGCTTATGCTAGGATCCTTTGACTAATCAAGAGGATTTTGTTTATACTCTTTGAAGGCCCACAAAATAAGTTTCACTTAACATACAAATAACGTAGGATAACTGGTTTGGACTCTCTTAGCTTGACATCCACTTGGTTTACGTAAATGGGACTTGCTTAAAATCTTTATGTAAGAAATTAAAATAATAGAGAGAATGAAATGGTATAAAATAAATTGTATAAGTGTGTTTACTACTATACCCAATTAAAGTAACGCTTCGTAAAACAGACACCTCAAGATTAGTTACTTACTAGCACACCTAGAAAGATCTCGGATTTGTGCAAGGTGTAATTATAGTTAAATTAAACAATAGCCTCGAGATGCCGATCCTTCGCCAACTGATCTGAAAGTGAGAAAACACGAATATCCCTTTTATGTGCGAACAAGTGCAGTGCGCCTGCAAGGCAACTAGATAAGGTAAAAGTTAAGGTACAATGAAAAGATCAAAATCATGATCCGAACATCTTTCACTATTGTAAGACAAGACCAGCATCGTTGGGCACCCAAGAAAACTATTCAATTGAAAGATCTTATCTGGGCGAGCATTTCCGGTTTTGTACAGTTATTGTTTCATCTTTGAACATGATGCGATTGTAGGATAATTTCAAGAAATGAACGAGTCAGAAATTTGTTTCACTTCACACCGCTCACTGCTCCAGGTGAGCTCCAGGTAAGAAGTCCCAAGTCAAGGCGTCTTGTCTTGGCATCTTGCTGCGATTTCAGTTTGAGGCGTTCGAGTCTGGACATTCACGACACGACGGACGTTGTGCCGAGGGCAGGCAGTGGCTCCACATCTTCAGGTACGCAAAGCAAATGAGATAAATCTAAATCAATTGCCTCAGAGGTGTGAAGAATTGGAGAATCGTAATTGAATCGGTTTCAATTGACCCTCTTCCACCTTGACCAGGGGGGCACAACACCTGCCGCGGGCTGCCGCGCCGCCACTTCAGCGAAAGTGACCAAATTTAAAAGAAACGTGCTGACAAATTGCTAAAGGTGAGAACTCACCGGCTGTTAAGTAAGTCGATTAAAGGCTAACAGCGGCCAAGAGTTTTCGGGTCAATGATTGCTCAATTTGTTCAATGCGGAATGCATTCAGAATTTCGTAGTTTATTGAATTCGTGCAGGGAGGTCTCGCATCTTTTCCATTTCACACGTGTGACTGAAAATGCCCGAAGACAATATAATAAGACATAAGTCGTGGAACAAAGCGCGATCTAATAGGCGGTCGCGCCAATGATCGAAAATCAGAAAATGCCAAGCGCATGAGCAAGCCACGAATATCACCAAGAACTGGTTAATTATGGCGCGTTGTATCATGCAAATAACAATCAATAAGACTTCGTGTTATTCAAATTTTAACACAGCATGTACAAAAGTAAATTCATGTGGCACTAGCTGTCAAGCAATCATGTTCGTACCTCTGCGGCGCACCGTACCTGCAACGTTCCTTGTAAACGGAAACGTCAAACACGAGACGATAGTGTGCCAGAAACTATATCAGACGAATAAGTAATTAACTTGAACAAATTGAATTCACGCCGGGTGTTGTAGCGTTTTGTTTTTTGACAAAATGCAAGACAATCAAATTTCGACAGGTCTAGATTGTGGGGCATCTTGGACTCGATTGATCTGTCCATGCGGACAGCACTGTATCACGCATGCAAGACATTTTGAATTAATTGGATTAGAGACAGAGTTAGATGGTACGAGCAAAAAAAAAATTTCAAACATTTTGTGTGGGTCTAAATTTTCTTAAATAGCATAAAAGTGCTTTTCGGACGTGACCACACACGTCGTCAATGACGCACATTTACGTCGATAAGATATGTAAATCCCATGCAATTTGTCGACAGAGTAGCTGTTTAGAAAAGAATAATAGCCAAAATCGAGCAATATTGATGCGATTGACGAAGGTGATACTAAACTTGAAAGACCTTTTGGACAATGATTCGAGAGAAATTTATACCCAAATTAAAGGTGTAAACTTGCGAACCTCCATTAGCATATCAATAATGAAACTAAAGTGTAACTAGCCTTGTAAAACCGAAACTTTAGTAATATAAATGTGCATTTCGAACTAGTTAGGATCATTTTCTATAGGATACTTACAGACACACTAGAATTACTGAGGTGGCCAAAATACAAAAGAAAAAATCTAAAAAATCTAAATGGGTTTGATAGTTTTATAGTTTTCGTTTGAAGAAATAGTTTTATTTTTCTTTATCTTTCTGCCTACGGGCTTGTGTTATTTCTAAAGTTTACATTTATATGTGTTTTTCTAAAAGCCGTTTCTTCACAATAAAAATGTATCATTTTAATATTTTAGTATTTTTTCTGATAGATGATAAAAGTTGACACCACTTATTCTTATTAATTAGGTGCTTATTAAATAATTATACTTAAGTGTTCTTCTGAGTAATTATATACCTCATCAGTTATCATACATATTTTATTAGTTTAGTCAAAAATTACCCAGAAATGCAAATAATGTGCCTAAAAAATGTACACCAGTTAAGGGTTAACATTTTAAATAGGTGAATTAGAAATATACAGGTTACTACTTTTTGCTGCCAACTTTTTGAAACTCAAATTCATTTCAAACTTACTGCTTATTTATTTCTATTTCCACCACGGCTGTGAACCAAATTTTTATACAAATTTACAAATTTTTAGATTTCATGAATATTTTGGTTTTACTTTACGAGGCTGACGAATATCATAGTATTTATTTATATTACAGTGGAATTTTCATCAAACGAATAGGTTAAATCGACTTTAAAGACCTTATTACGTTTCTCATGAAATTCGTGATTCTTAAAGGTGGAATATCCGTTTCCAAATTTTGACTGAAATTTCTGTCTCTTATATAAATTTAAATATATAATTGCATGCAATTAGTTGTTCAAGATCTAGACTAACAACAAAATTCTTAATCTGTGTCATTGATAGAGATATCACATCTAGCAGCTTCTAAGCAAAAACAAGGCCTAATTATACAATGCACATAAAAGAATATTTCACTTTCTATGTAATATTTTTAGTACTTGATAACTTAATAATATATTAAAAATTTTAATCGAATGGGAACTTCGGAAAAGCCCTAGTCAGAGAATTAATTATGGAATTTTGTAAAATAACAAAACGTTTCCCAAGTTTTATTATATGTGTCCAAGAACTATTAGATATATTTTTGCTTTATATTTTTACAAGAATGTGACAAATTTTTAATTAAGTAATCGGAAAAACTTTCGTTTGTCGATAGTTTTTCTAGATTTTAATTTAGATTCTGTCCAGTAGTGTTTTTTAGTAGTATTGCTTATTCCTCTTCATTTTTCGAAGCATTAAAATGGTTACAATTTAAAATTGTATACAGGAATTCAACTTTTAATTTTATACTATTTGTATTTTCATTTTTCATATTTATACATTTGTTATGCTTCATGCTGGCTTTTGAATATTATAGTTTTATAGTTACAGTAAATTAAAAAAATAGTAATAAAGGACATTTGAACGTTAGAGACTAGGGTATTGTCTACATTGACCTGTTCGCACTTTGTGCAAATGAAATATTACTAATGCGGAAAAATTCTTTTAATTTGGAAAGGTGAACAGAATTGTGACTCGACCTTTTTCTTATGGTATTCAGAAGTTAGAAAAAAAATTTTGATTTTATGAATTTGTTTATTAAGGTTTTTTTCATATATCTGACTACAAAAAATTAAGTAAAAAATCGAAAATGTACTTAAATGCTTTATCATGATATATCAGAAAAGAGTGACTTTATCTGAAAATTGTATTTTTATATCAATTTTGACTTGTACATGTTGCTTAACTTCACAGAAGAACATAAATTTTTTATAAGCGGTTGTATTGAATGTCTACGGAACTGAAAAGGAGTCTCACGATTAGCCCTGCGGTACTACGACCTCGGTAAGCGACTTAATGATTTTCATTAATCAGCCTGTCCTTGCACCAATACAGGAAAAATAAGAGTTCTATTTCAGCAGCAGAAATATTTCGACAGAGTCACTCATATCTGTTAACAATGTGGGAAATTAATGGTCTGTCAGGACGGCGTGATGTTCCCCGTGAAATTCAAATTTCACGAGACGACGCCAATTTGTTCGGCGAGTCGAGACGAAAATTAATGTCACCGCGGCTACGACCGGCCGTACGGCCGCAGTCCGCTCTGGCTAAGTCTTTTCGCAAAATCTTATTTCACTTAATAAGAATTTAGCCAGTCAGTCAGAATTAATAAATTCGCTTATCGAATCATCTGAGACTAGTCGCAGTGAGCTGGAACAGGTAGAACGCGCGTGGGCGCGGGGGTCTGCTGAAGAGCAACATCTTCTAAGTATTAGTCCAAGTCCAGGACGCTGAATCACATCATCTGAGTCTTGAGACTACGTGCGCCTGCCGTTCGAAACTTTCCGATAGCTGTTTTTGGTAATAAATTATTCCTTTGATAGAAGCCACCCAGATAATGTGCATTATTTGCGGCCGCGATAACGTGCTCGTGTTCACGTAATGTATGGCCGTGCCGATACAGGCCGCGAGATATTTAAACGGCTGTCACACCTGAATCTCTTACAATTTGTGTCTGTCATGTCCGAAAGCTTCTGGTGTTTTGAGAAATGCAAAAGATTACACAATCGATTGTTTTATAGAAATTCAATGAGACTTGCTCAAGTCGAGATTTATTTCGCCTGTGGGATCTAAGCTGATACAGGCATTCTCCGTTCGCGTGAAGATATCGTTTTTAATTCTTGTAATTGACGTAATCAGATTAAAAGTTGAATTTTGATACAAGGAGATTTTTCAATTTTATCAAAAAGAGTGTTTGAAAACAAATAGCTAAACATTTTCATCATCTCAAATTTCCTTTTTTGATTTTTTATTTCGATTCAACAATTAATCTAAATCTTTTAAATAGGTCTCTTGGTTTAGGAAAGTTTAATTTATTTATTTATTTTTTTATAACAAGTATGCTTATTCCGGTAAAAATTGAACATTGTAGGCATCAGGGTCTAAATCAATGGACTTCTTTGAATTGAATTTGCTAATTTTTTTCAAAATGCTCCCCAAACACATTCATAAGAAATCTAATTTCAAAAAATTGTTGGAACGAGTACAATATTTCCACATTTTGTATATTGCTATAAAGCTATTAATTCAATTTAAAATATTAAATATAAAGTTAAATTATCACCTAAAAGTTCCATAACAAACTCGTTTATACTTTTGGGACGTTAAAGTAATAAAACGATAAATGGACAGACAGAAAACAAACGAACATGATATTAGATAAAAATGTATCGAGTTTGACCTAGTTGCAGTAGGTTAGATGTGAATTTCCAAGAAGTCTTCCTTCGTTCAGGTGAAGTCATTATCTAAAGCTGAACTTTGCCTAACCTCCAAAATAAAAATTGGTGTTCTTCTCCATCTATACCTACATCGTTGCCTATATGGCTGCTACCATGCCAAAATTTATATACTTTTTTAAAATCTTAGTTTTAGTTTATGAACCTCTAGAGCAAGTAAGGGAGCAGAGTATAGACACTCATTAAGATCTTTTGTGGAATGCGTAATGAGGAATAAGACCTGGAATGAAATATTTTACTATCATTGTTCACAATTAATAAATAATTAAATTATTATTAAGAAATATATATGAATAGACTGACAAAATGATATTGCTTCCAAGCTCAACCGAAATTACATAGTGTCTATTTTATTTTCCAAGATTTGATACTACGCAGAATTTTAGGCTGATATGGTATTTACGTAAGCCGACGTTTTGAAAACGTTTAACATTTTATAGAGTTATATTTCTTTTGCGTCGGTGTGTATTAGTTATCGTCATCCTTTGGAAGTTCAAGCATGTTCGACATTCCAGGTATATTCTACACACTTTCTCTTATATTTGAATAAAAAATTTTTGTATATAAACAAATAATAAACAATGGCTTATGTTTCTGTTGTATTACCATGTTCTTATATTTATCTGTTTTCATAAATATTTTATGAACATTTTTTCAAAACACATACATTCAATACAACTAGATAAATTTTTTTTGTAACGCTTGTTTTTAATGTTAAAAATTTTAATCTTAAAAGTGTATTGTTAAGAAGCAATGAACGACTTGGTGTTCTTCAACGTAAGCGCTATTCAAATTCGTCAGCTAGATCAGTTAAATAAAAAAGTATAGCGTAGAAATTGTTTAACGTCATACAACACAGAAATTTACGTAAACCTGTGTTATTTGAGTTGGAGGTGTTGTACATATAAATGCTTCGTAACTGTGTAAAAAAACTAAGTTAAGGTCTAGATCACCATGGTAAAGCTAACAATCTTACTTGTCGTGATCGTTGACACTATCGCCGTCTTCGCAACAGTTGACGACTATGAAGTTGTAGTTGGAGAGGTCGGAAAATGGACTAAATACTCGGCGTGTCCTGAGGGAAAAAAGAATTTTAGAGAATTTGTAATTTTTTTAACCTTACATATTACATACAGTATATTTAACATTTTTTTCTTTGCAGTGCAATACGTCAAAGGACTGCTGTTTTCCTTATGATTGTCAAGGTGGAATATGTGACAATGTTCAAGATTACATTGTCGCTGCACTTCGGCTTGGTTAGTTACCACTTTACATCAGTTCCTCTAAATAATTCACTTATACTAATAAATGAAATCCAGATTTACAAAATTTGAATTGTTTTACACTTATTTAATTTTAAAAGCTAGTTAGCTAATAAACCATGTTACTACTGCGAATATTTAGATTACGTCAACAAGGCTCTGCCATAAAACTATAAATATTTTCTGAGCTTTGCACTTTGCTGTTAAATTGTTGCAAAGGTAGAACTTCAAAATATAATTTTGTATAATGATGGACAGAAAGTGACCAATATCGTAATAAGAATAATCCTAACATTGGTCATAATAAGCCCTAAAAGCAGTAGGTTAGAATAACTATGGATAATTCTGAAATTGTGAAAATTGAATAACCCTAATACTATATTTGATCTTCTTTTGGATGAAGAAATTTCCGTTTCCGGTTTTTTGGAGACATGATTAGTTACCCATTATTTTGGTGGATGATGAAGTTTTACGCGGTCTATATAGTTTTTTTCGCATTTACGGAATTATAGTATATCTAGAATGGATAATAATGAAAAGGCACGAAGGAGATTTTACAATTTCTGTGGCGCTAAGGTGTGGATGTTGTTTTAGATAGATTTCAGGGTTAGTCATATTGTTGTTCATATTGTTAGTCATATTAACACTTTTATTATAATTTTATTACATCGAAAATTAAAAAAAAATATTACAATTTTTCCTATAATACTTTTTTGCAAAATGTATGTGTTTTTTACAGGAAATTTCAAAAAACTTGTTAAAAACGTGTTAAATATTGTGCCGGCGGAATTTCGTTACACATTGTTAAAAGCGATACTTGTCTTAGTTTGCTTACATAAAATTGCGTAAAATTTGTGTTAAGCGCGGATAGTTTTTTCTTGAAAAGTATTATAGTAAATGAAGAGTAATATATTTAATTTAAGTTTTAGTCAACGTATTCATCCGTATACCGTAAGAGACCTACGTGGTCTAATTTTAAAGTGTTGTAATATTATGCCGTCTTAACAGATTTTCTTTCACATGTGTTGAAAACATGAATAATTTTTAGTTCTTAGTGCAATTTTAAGCTTCGAAATTATCTTAAGAATATCCTCTGGGCGTGGTCCATGTTATATATCATCATTCATCATTCATCATTATACCTACCATGACTATTTAATTTTTTTTACATTATATTTATTATATTAAATGATATGCAAGATATATGCAAATGGACTTAAGATCTTTTCTAGTCCTTTTTTGGACTGTTATTTTTTAATTCGTCTACTGGGTCACTGGGTGTTAACAAAATTATGTATGACACCTTTGTTGACACCTTTCGCATGTATAATTTACTTAAATTTTGTCCCCGACTACTTTGACAGATACAATCTCCCGTTTTAGCTACCAATTCGTCCCACATGTCTGGCTTTCTACAAAATTCATTAGATTCACCGTCTTCAGGTGTGCTAATATAATCCCACATAATGTTTCGGTGTTCTAAGAAGTTTCCCCTGAAGATGATTTGTGCCGTTGAGCCGCAACGTGAAGACGGGCGAACTTTCTCCTAAAATAATTACCTCCTCGATTGGTGTCGTTACCTCCCTTGATTTATATTTTTGAACAATAAATACAATCGAGTGCCTGAAAGACGAAGGTAAAGAAATCATAAATCACGTTTATTTGTTTTGATACAAAAAACTATTTCCGATGTCGATGAACTAATCGATCATAGTGCGAGGATCCGTGGGCGCCGAAATGCAGAGCGCTCTTGGTTCACCGGTGCACGCCCTCATTGTGCGTCGAATCGAACTCGTCTTCTTCATTCAGAAAATCAGAAATCGATGGCGAATCGGTGTCCCACTTCGGATTGATTGGGACTCGAGGCAATGGGCCGCACTGACGGAATTCGTGTATTTTCTGCTGTCGAATCGATCATCGATCGAACGTAATCAGTTCGCGGCTGCGTCGTCTTTAGAATCTTCAAAGGCGCTGGTCTGGCTGCGCGCGTCAGAAATTTCCAGGTGGAAGAACGGATCGCAAACAGAAACAAATCACCATGTCGGCAACAAAGAATTGAGTCAATCGCCAGTTAATTCGATCATATTGTTGCTGAATGAAAAATTATCCGCAGATTAAGAGCAATTAGTTGTATTCTTGGCGCACTAAATAAAACAAATCGGGCTCGCCGCGAGCGGAGGAAAAAACGCGGCCAGAAAACCTCGGCGAGGTTCAAGTCGAGGAAAGGTCTCGCGCAGGTAAATAAAATTGAAGTGTTGCGCGAGGGGTCATAAATCAAGCGGGAATCAATTCGCCCACGACTTTCATCAACAATTTCGAAATGACGACTATAAGTACGTTTTTTGCCTTATTAATCTTTTAGGGACCCGAAGCGATTAGCGGCAGAACTATCATTTGTTTTAGCCCCTTCGAGTGTCGGTTGCGCAAGGCCTGGTCCTCACTTTGGCTTAATCAACGAAGGTTGACAGTGTAGCTGCCTTTCGAGCGCTCTCTCCACATCGGCGCCTATGCAAATCAAATCAATTTTAGAAAAATGCAGATTACCGCATCCACTTCGGTTAATGTGACGAGAGTCAAAAACCAACAATAGATTGGAGGGTGTCACTCAAAATAGCTTTTAATGACACGGCTAAAGATAAAGGCGACACGTTTAAGCGACCGTGGGAACTATTCACTTCAAACTGATTCAATCAAATTCAACCAATGATATATAATTTTTGAATTAAAGTTGTAATTAAACCTGGTTCAATGTTTAATGTTCTTAAAAACTTGCCTATGAGATCTTGATCTTATCTAAAGAGTATTGCGCTTCCGTATTTAAAATTTGTATTTTTTATGTTTTAAATATTTTAAGCTTAATCTTTTAAAGAAGGTGCACCCTTCTTTTATACAATTTCAATTCACATTTAAAAGAATCGATCTGTACAGTTCGGAAAATAATCCCATTTGATATTCAACACAGTAAATCTTTAAATTAGCTATGCGATACTAATAAAATTGAAAATTTTGTTAGAGTGAGTATTTCTTGCCCGTGTACATGTTCTTGATTGGAAAAAATGTAAGTAATTTACGTAACTCTTATGAACTATTGTGACGATAGATAGAGTCAATTTAGTTATGTTACTTATTCTACTTGTGATGGATTTACCAATCTTGCGTAAGGTCTCTCTTCAACTCCTTTCTAACTAGTATAGAGATATTCATCGAAAACTCTTTGATTTTCATCTAGCATGATATATGAACTAGTCTCAGTTCCAACTTTCATAATATACTTAGTTAAATACATCTTACGTGCAAGTTACCTCACTCTGTAATTGCCCTCATTCCTTACAGTCGTATGCGATCCTGTTTTTCGTATAGGTAAGATCTAGACACATTTTTGCCAAATTGATCGAAATATCGTTCGGCAAATTGACAACACAAAGTTGAGTCTTGTCCTCATCAGTTCGACAACTTAATGGACTTCGAAA
The DNA here is from genome assembly GCA_001932985.1 of Proctacanthus coquilletti. NCBI lineage: Eukaryota > Metazoa > Arthropoda > Insecta > Diptera > Asilidae > Proctacanthus > Proctacanthus coquilletti. Next base: position 833,826 of record MNCL01000052.1, on the reverse strand, counting down.
AGACGTTCGAAAGAGCAACTCGAAAGCTTAATGAATGGAATTAGCTGTCGAAGCGCAAGAAGGTTGCTTCGTATGTACCGGCACGGATCAATCAAGTATAATTTCTCAAATGAAATCACGAGTCGCATAAATTCACGACGCGTCGAACACGGACGTCCATATACGGCCGGTGTGCAGGTAAACATAAAAATTTTTAAAAAAATATATTTTAAACACTTTTTGTGGCTTCCCATTGTCCGTGTTCCGGTCTTGAGTATGTTGCGTTAAGTATTGGCGTCTCGATCGAGATGCACGCATGGTTCATCCGGGGAAGAACTCGGCCAGAGGAGGATTCTTGATCATGGCTTTACGTCTGGATGCGCAGAAGTAGTATTAAGAAAAATCGATATAAAATTGCGGCGAAATTGCTACATGCGAACGTGGCCAAGCACCGGTGCTGTCGCGGGACGTGGTGGGCTTGTTTGCTCAAGGGATCTCTTCGCTGAACGGTCCGAGAGAGGGTGAGATGATGAAGACAGCCGAAGATGAACGTGCACGCGCAATAATAACATATATTGACTGTCATCGGCTATCAAAAGGTGCAATTTAAGTAAGTACCGTAGATTTGTGGGAAGGCGACGAAAACTTAAGGCAAATAAGTCTTTTTCGGGACTCGCTGGGCAGCCGACATGTTTGTTTATTAACCTGCCCGAGGAGAACGCTAATTTTGGGCATCAAGTCGCGAAAAATTTACCGACACAATTAGAGGTAGGTGCTCGCCCGGTTCTTCGATCATGGATTTCGCGAATGGTCAGTCCGCGAAAGTAATGAAGAGCTTCGACCTTAGCAGGAGGATCGCTGATCGCGCAGACGGCCACATCCGCCTTTTATCTGGCGCGTTTTTCTCACAACACAATGAGCTATTTTTCTTGATCCTTCGACAATGGCGCGTGGCCCATCATCTTACGTTTCCTCTTTGGCTCTTCTCGAGTCTTGCATTGAATTCCTTTGGTTGTACCTGTAGTACGTGAGATATTCTGCGGCTTGTGGTCGACGTCCGTGTCCGCGTCTGTGACTTGTTGCCTTCGCCAGAGAGGTGGTGATTTATTTCGCCGGAGCCTTTATTAGTTGTCCGTATAAATTGTAGTCAATGCGCCATTAGTTCGCCTTGAGTGTCTGCTAATAAATGTACCAGAATTATTTTGAGCTTAATTTTAAAAACAAGTGTTCGAGCCCATTCTTCGCCAAGGCGCATGTTGGCCATTAAGACGGACGACGGCGGTGGTGTCGCCGGCTGCCAAGGTTTCTGAACCAGGCGCCTTTTGTGTCGAACCATTGTACTTCGTCTCAGCCGCCAAGAAGCAAGGCAGCCCAATTCAATATTTTGTATTTTTCTTCACGGACGACTTTTGGAATCTCCATTCTGTGAACGTAATGCAAATTACAAATTCACTCGTCAATTTCCTTACGGTTGACGCGGTCGACGGTGCGTCGAAATTTGCACTGCAAATTACCACAGCGCTCATTTTCGCTCTTAAGCGACGCAAAGAATTTTTCAATACTCTGTTCTCGTTAATTGCAGTGCGCAGAGCTAGTGTCCCATAAAATAATAATTCCCATAAATTGATAAATTATGCATGAGCAATTTAGACCGGCTCTGGTGACATGTAATTACGGGCTTAATTAAAACAAAGTGTTACAATTGAAAATTAATTTTAATCGCTTCCAAAAAAGGGAATATGAATGTTATCAACATATGGCGAAGTTTGTCCATATGGAGGTCATATACGAATCAGTAGTAATTGTTTCCGTTACAATTTCCTTAACTTAAATCTCGGCAAAAATTAGCTAGTTTTGCACTTATGAATTTTAATAATTATTGACTTTTATAGTGGAAGTTTGTTTCAAAAGAACTACCACAAAAAAAATAAATCATCTGCCAATGTTTTTAGAATCTTTTCATTTAAATTCATTGGAGAAAACTTTAAGAGTGTATTTTACATTTTGTAAAAAAATAATTAGCAATCTATGTCCTGAAATTCTAATTTCTGCAGAATGAATCTACAAAAAATGGAAAATTTGTAATAATATTATTGATATAATCCCATTTGATTAAGAGCTTCAAATGTAATCTTTTCGAAACAAAATATTTGAGATTGATGATGATTTGAAAACGTGTACAAAAATCCTTTTAACTATTTGCTAGTCTATAATAAAACATGCTTTTCACTCCCTGCATAGTATTTCTTTCAAATAAATGATTCTCAATGGTTTCCACTGCCTAAAATTTCAATTATAATTTTTAAATAGTTTTTATAAACATTAAGCTCTTCCGTACAAAGATAAATTTACGAAAATAATTAAGAATTAGGAGAAATTGTTTGATATTAGCTTTGTTCCCTATGCCGCTTAAGTCTGATGAAGTGCGTGTAGGTATGAAGGTAACCTTGTTTTTGTCAAAAAGATGTTCAAGGCAGTATAAGAAAAGTCGTTGGTAATCCATCCAACCAAGGACACGTCCACTGTCAGGTGTGGGGTTCGAACCCACGCTCCCTCTCGGGAACCAGAGCTTAAATCTGGCGCCTTAGACCGCTCGGCCAACCTGACTCTTTTTGTCATCGATCTAAAGTGCTTCCCTGCGGTTCCATGGTTTAAATTTCATACTTCCATTTCCTCATGACGCTAGAACGTCAGATGCTCCTTGAGGTGTTTGAGGCCCTTCCAGACAACGGTGCACTTTTAGAATCGCAAAAATTCTTTGCTTCCAAAATTTAGAGGAAGACCTTCAAACCTATAATTTCGTAATTTGAATATGTGCTCAAAATCTCAAAGCTGTATTTTGTATCCTGTTGTAATTCCGTATAAAATAAAAAGCCCTCTTGAATAAGTGAAAATTCTGCAAAGAAATTCGTTTATTTCAAAACAATTAACACTTTCTATTAAAATTCAGGTTTGCAATGTATTCTTTGGAATCATCTAAATGCGTTCTTGATTAAACTTTTTGATTATTAAATATAATTAAAATTCAGGCCATTAAAATTTTTTACAGAGAATTTATAAATATTACAATTTATAATTAAAGTGATCTTTCTTTTTCTTGGACTAAATGTTTGAATAAAAGATCATGAATGAATATAAATAATTACTTTTTCATTGTTTTGTGTATATTTTCATGAACCGAACAAATCGGATAGGTAATTTCTCCAAAAACGTATCAATCGATTTAAAAAACGGTTTAGCTAGATCTAAATTTGGTCTCGGTTATTATTTTAAGGAAGCAAAATATTTGCCGGGTGGAAAAATTAAATTTAAACAGACGGGAAAGTTTACTAATCTTTTCGGCTTTTAAAAGCAGCCGAAAGAAAACTTACTGAAAGTAGACTGAGGTAGTGAACAAGGGACGGGAATCGATGGGCTGAAATGGAACTGAGATCCGACTGAAAAACGTAGACTGAAAACTGGCTGAAAAATTTCCTAAGTCCAATATTTGAAAAATTTCTAAGTGATAAAATTTAAGTCCCAAAATTTTAATATTTCAGTCAGTGTTCAGTTCCCTGTTGGTACTCATCAAAGGCAAGTGATATTTCAGTCTGGATTCGGTTTGTTTTCGGCACGGGCTATTCTAAATTTTAATGTAAAACTTTCAATCTCTTTTCATAGTGAAAAATTCCGCCTCATTTCAGTCTGAGTTCCACATCGACTATTTTGGTGCAATGTGTCGTCAGTCTGTATTCAGTCGGTTAATCATGGTTTTCGCCTTATTTCCGATTGGATTCCAACAAAAATTCGCTTTCCATTCTCTTTTCAGAACATTTTCAATTTTACTTTTTTACTCGGGTTTTATTTATTGTTTTATTTATTTTTATATTTATTGTTTTTTTTTTAAATATTCTTTAGATAGAATTTATATTCTTCAAGATCCTACAAGATCTGACGAAAATAAATTCAACTGCCTTAACGCAAAAAGGCGATTTGCTGCCTTTACAATTATAATTATTTCCAAAGTCAAGATAGAGTGAGAACAGAGTTAAATTAAGAAGATTTTCTTTTAATTTTTTAGGTATTGGTAATTGTAAAGTTGTGCAGAAATTTTAGAAGAACAATTCTAGAAGATTTAGTTGTAAACTTTCGTAGGTATTAATACTTAAAAATAATAGGGGTATGGAAACGAGTTAATTTGGAATATTGGAACTAGAACACTTAAATCCATGCACTGGTCGTGTATTCTTATCATTATTAAATCAGCAATTTCGTTGCAATATTTTGCATAATGCAAAACAGGCAAAAAGACAAACAGGTCTTCGGCGATTCAATTAAGAAAGTTAGCAGGTTAATTCGCTCCTAATTCCCACCGATATCATCGAGTAGATTAGTGCTGGTCTGCTAATGCAGACGACCATAAATAACTCATCGTTGTTTTTACTCGGCCCATTCATATTTTGATCAATGAAATCAAATCTTTTCGACCCAGAAGCAGAACGCACCTCTTTAGCGATGTTCACAAAGTAAAACATCGCGGATAGCGCGGCAGCGCGACGCAGAGTAGCCCGAGCTGGCGCGGACCAGCGCAGCTTTCCACTGGGGTATCACTGAGATCTTGGCGATGATATGAAATCCGCCAGATGAAAAATCAACAGACAGCCGGTAAACCGTTACGGCGATGATTTACTGTTTATAGCCAGGTTGATTTCCAATGGGAGATAGGTACGGTACCATCTGCCCGCCATTTAAGCTCATAAACCGATTTTGATTTGATTTAATTAAATCGCTGTTGTTTTGCGGGCAGAAAGCACCGCGCACCCGCTTTAGACCACAGTCTGAAACTCCGGCGGCGGCGTTGTCACGCTATGTGCACCGGAATGAGCGGGTCCTGTCTCAAGAAGTGGATTATTAGGAGCTAGCCGACCAGTGGAAGAATCTAGCCCGGCTAATGACTTGCTCTTGTGATTGAAGAACAATAGCTAATTATTGGCTATCAGTGATCGGTGATCTTGCTTTCGACGACTCCGCGCAAAACAACGATGAGCCGCGTCAACTCGAGAGCAGGCCAAAGATCTAGCGGGGCTTGTTGGACCAAAAACGAATCGTTTCATTCTTCTTCTTCCTGGTCGCAGCCCATCAAACCGAGTTTTCTCCAGCCCAATTAAACAATTATTCAAATAGCTGCTCCGTAATCAGCAGGTAGTAGAGCCAGTCCAGGTGAAACTTTGGATGAGCCCATAGTTTCTAGACCTAGACGCAGACGGCTCCTGGTTGCAATACCTGCTCGTCTAATCGAAACTCTAACAAGCTGACAGAGGATGTAAAATAGTAAAATCGGTTTATGATTTACGGCCGTTGGACAATGTCGCCCAACAGGAAGCTCGTATGTGCCCAGCTAATTTTCACCATTTGGAAATGCTTTTCGAACTATTGGAGATTGGGGCCACTGAACCGACGAATAGTTGCTAATGGACGATTGACACTAATTTTCACGTGTGTGGCAATCTTTCAAGACGCTGAGCTGAGCTTCTTCATCTTGAGCCAGCTCTTCGGTCTCTTCCAGATGATATATGTTTGCTTTAAGGCCGAATGGCAGGCGAATAGCTCATCTGGAAGTAATGCGAATTTACCGCTATATTTGGAAATTATATTGGAATTCTGAGCAAATGAACTTTATGTTTCCACGGCGTGTGACACTCATCAAAAATTTAGTGTTTTATTGGTGGGGAATGGCCTCGTTCTTGGCGCGTTTTGCAAGTTTGTCATCTTGATATAGAAATCTTTGAGTTCTGGGAATTGGGTTGCTGTTTTGACTTTGATTTTGATTTCTTACATTAGTAAATTTGTTATTTTTTAACATGCAGAATATGAATATCTTAAAAACCATTCGATGGATTTCGTTTAATTAAAGTTAATTCGGTTCTAAATTTGGTTTTCTATAGATAATAGTAAAGAAAAATTTTCTAATTTTGGATCAAACATTTTTTGAAAAAACTCTTGGACATTTTTGGTCAATTTGTTCAGAGTATAATATTACCATTTAATATTACAAAAATATTGTACGTTTTTACATTGTAGTGTAAAATGGCATAGAAATTTAAAAATATTTGAACCACGTGCGGAAAAAGTTGTTCCAAGTCAAGTTCATAAATATATTATTTTGATAAAAATCTTAATTAAATCTTAGTACCGATCGTTACTTTAGGACCACAAGTCAAATTAAAAGCGAACTTAAAATTGGGTATTGATGATAGTGTTTTAGAGCCTACATATATCACATTAAGCCATCTCTGTATGATGGGCTTTGGAGCTAGACAAATGGATGCATCGAATTATAAATAGGGCGTAATAGGGAACTTTTAAATTAATATAGAATGGAGCAACAAATAATTACGAAGTTTAATTTATTATTGTTTTTACCTGTATATACATGAAATATATGTAAATAATTTAGATTTTGTAATTCTTTGTTGCTCCATTCTGTTGGATGATAAATTAATATGTTCTAGAGGAATAGCTTGTGTCTTAGTTAATATTCCATCAAAATATATTCGGTGGTTATTGCGTTCTTCACGTCCGAGCAAGATTAACCATTAGCTAATTATATTTAACCAAACTTACTTATGTATATGAACAACTTCAAGTATCAATAAGATTTGATGTTTTGCAAATGTAACCCTGAAGAAACCACTTCGGTTCAGTTCCAGTCTATTCGTTAAGAATATACATGGATACGGTAGCGTGCATAAGTCGTCTGAAGTAAAAGGTCCCATGTGAATAGCGCATCTATCCGTTTCAGAAATCGACAGTGTATCGCTCAGCAGAGCAAACACCTTGAGGTTTATTTGCTTCCGATTGGGGGGAGAGATTAATTCGGTTGCGAAAGGAGTCCGTCGTCTTCTAAGGTAAGGTAATTTACTGGGGGCATAAACCCTAATTACTGGAGCAAGAGGCCTACTCAATGTCAGAACTGGATCACTCATACGTGGTTCGTGCACGTTGCCCGGCGAAGCGACGACGTATGGCGGTCGTATATCGACAAAGGTCAGGTAGGTACTTTCGTTTCGTGACTTCAATTTACCAAATCGAGCCGTATCTAGTCGTGCGCGCGAGATGTAGTAGTTCGCGTTAGCGGTGAGCCGCGCGCGTTTATTGATCATACATCAGCGATCATTAGGTGATCATTTTCTTGAAGAAAGCGAACGTACACACAATGTGCAATTATCGCCGCCATGTGTGCACGCAGAAACCCCTCAAGACTACCGCAGTGGGTCGTGGTTCGGCCCTGTGGATTCAATTTTCGTTCGTATGCAGCCGGGGGGCGACCGCGATATTGCACAATGTTTTAATCGCCGAAACGGCGAAACAACAAAATAACGACGGAATTTATGGTTGAAATTATGTCAAACTATTTTATCAGGGATATAAGCGTTCTTGATGGAGCTGGGCGAGCGGCCGGCAGCGCAGCCGGGTAAATTGCACGCGCTTCGGTAGACATCCAGCGTCGAACCGATTGCGCTTTTAATTCCCCATATCTCCCGGTAATAACTCGCTGACTAAGTGCCTGTGTCATGAACAATTGATTGTTGGTCGACCGGGACCATGGAGGACCGTGAAGACGTAGTAGACGCAGGATGGTGCGCGGCCAGGTAATCGCACGATTCACGGCAAGCGTGAAAATATTTCCGACGGTTTTTGCCGCGTATACTATTCGATTCTGATTCGCCCGCTAGACATAAGACATGACGCACTATTTCTTATTATTTTCTTAAGACCCCAACAAAGTGACAGATCGGGCTCTTGCAGAAACTAGAGACGTGGAGACACGGCTCGTAGTTCCATTCCAGTGTGGCAGCTTTTTTGCGATTGCCGCCCGATATCGACTTTCCGATTGTATCACTGCAGCGACTAATTAATATTTAGAAGGTAGGCGGCAGTTGTTTTATTTATCAACTGTAACGGTTTTTAATAAGTGCGTTGTGCTCTCACTTCTTAGCTGCTTAGACCCTAAGACGTTCAGAGCGGCCGCCTTCGGCTAGTGCCGGCGAAGGAGTTCGCTGGCGGTTAAATTGATAACACGCCGCGGCCGCTTAATGAGGAGTCGTTGCCATATATGACATGTGACGGTGGCAAATTGATATCTGCAAAAAGCAATCCATTATCACATTAGGAGCTCCCGTGATCATACAAGGAGCAATTTAAAAAGTGGTCTATAGCTCCCGTTAATTGGAAAGGTTTACCTTACGTGAGAATCTTAAAGATTGCCGAGCTCTGGAGCTGCCTTCGTCGCATGTCGGGAAACAATGCGCGAAAGATTTTTAAGGATTCCGGTCCGGGCAAATGCATAATCTTGTCGACTTAAATCGAATTGAATCAACTTAATCGAATGAAAGTGAAACATTTTTCTGGAAATAGCAGTTGAAAGGCGGCACCACGTTTTAAATAATTCATTTTAGTTCAGTAGTAATGTGTTGTGCAACAGATTCAGCCATATTAAAAGTGTATGCCTGCAATACGCTTTTGTTTTATCAGGGAATGAATTATAGGTCCGATTAACTATACTCTCGTTTACGTGAACGAGACCATCGTAAATTGCCATAAATCACAACGTGCATAGAATATTTTTCTAAATCTAATAGGAAATGAATGTTTTTATATACTACATGGAAGAAAACAACTGCTAGCTATCGTTTTTAAGAATTATTGACCAAAAAAAAATTGAGTTCATGGATCTATTAGAACATCTGAAGGTGATTCTTGATAAAATTTAATCCCCATAAAGTCATTTATGGAATCTACCTAACTGCCAACTTATTAATAAAGAGTATCTATTAGCTAGACGATTGATAATTTA